>ML105484.1:0-92614 GCA_003697995.1 Taxidea taxus jeffersonii | reverse complement strand
GGGGGGCACCTGGAGGTGAAAGCCGATGCCCACGTTGCAGTAGAGTCTCCTCTGCCGCTTGATCCCCACCAAATAGCCACTCTCCCAATTCACCCCAGCAATCTCTCCAGCTAGCCCAGCTCGGGACCTTGACAGCAGGGTGCCCCAGCCCCTGGAGTCCAGCAGCGTGCTGTTGGCGCGGGTGCCTGCAGGCGAGAGCACCACCATGCCCACTAGAACGCCTAGGAAGACGAGAGCCTGCAGCGTGCCCTGAAGACGTCCTGCTCCCCGGGACATAGTGATGAACAGCCTCTGTCCCAGGGCCATCCACCTTGCCTCTCAGGCACGTGGTCAGAATTAATGGCCCTAAAAATACCGCCCTTCTTGTTTTTCTCCCCTCAGCATGGCGGCAGGGGCTTATTTTTGGAAGGCAGATGAAGGCTGCTGACATGAAACCAAAGCCTGCTTTGGGCACTCGGGTTGGGAGCAGAGGGACCCAGGCTGAGCCGCGGCTGGTAGGGACCATGGCTTGGGGACGGCGTCTAGCTCGCCCGCTTGCTCTGTCCCAAGTTGATTATATTTGATTTGACCTATCTTTATAGTTCAGCAGACTGGCCCTCCCCTCCAGCCATCATCACCCTGACGTCAACTGGCCCAGCTCGCTTATCCAGGGCTGTAACATTAACCTGCTCCTGGGCCTGGCTGGCTCCCCAGACCCCTGTCACCCTCCCCACACCCCAGGGATTCTGGGAGCCACTGTCATTCCAGCTATGAGGCAGGAATGAAGTGAGCAGGGAGCATCTCTGAGGGAGGGAGGATTTGGCTGGGGGCCCAGGGGAGAGGGAGGCAAGAGGCCACCCGGAACCCAAACTGGGCAAAAGTTCTTGGCCTGGCAGTGCCGCTGACTTCCTTATTTAGAGGGCAAAGGGTAAAGATGGTGATAGGGAAAGCTTGGTGCCAGGTGATGACCGTGGCCTTTGAGCTACACTAGAGACCTTTTCATGGAAAGAGCTCATGGTAATGCATGCCAAGGTAAGCTTTGGGGACACTGAAAGATGGAGCCCTTTTAACAGGAGAGAACAGAGATTTGGTGGTGGGGAGTGGGGAGGTGGTCTAAGGAGCTTTAAGATTGTCGAGGAAGAGAGGGCTAGGTTCAGACTTCTTCTGGCCATGGCCTTCACCCAACCAATGAGGTGGAAGTTGTGCTAGCCCTTGACAGAGCCCACCGGCCATTTTCCTATTGGGGTTCATCCTTGGCATCTGACTCATAGTATTCCCATTTTATAAGAAGCTAAGGTGTAGAAAACCTAAGTGACTGGCCTGAGTTACCATAGCTAACAAGGGGCCTGAATCCAAAGCCTGTGCTTTTAACCCCTCACAGGATTGCCTATAATAGAAGTTAGATGGCCAGACTGGCCCACAGAGTCTATTGAGCTCATTCAATGCTAAGAGTACATCATAGGATTATTTCAATAGCACAAATGATTCACTTCCACACACAGACTGGAGGTTATGGGCAGCTTGGGGAAAGCTCCTAGGACAAATCCCACTGCTTAGGGATTCTTCTGAGACACCATTCCCTCCCCTCTGTTTCTAAGCTTCCTGCTCTGGTCTGGGTCAAGCCTTTGGTCTGTACTTCTACCTGCCTTCTGCCTTTCTGCCCTGTTCATTTGGATTGATGCTTTGCTTAGAATTTCTGTCAGGCCATGCATTTCAGTCTTGCCCTTGATATGTTCTCTCAGATCCCCTGAAGCTCTGGCATCTTCTGCTGTTAACCTCTGCTGGTAAAATTAATGGGGAGCGACACATGTACTTCTGCTTAGGATCCCCTCCCCACCAGGACCCCCCAGCTTCCTGACCGTCTTGTCCCTCCCTGGCACCTCCACTACCTGTGTCCAGCCTCACTGTCACCAACACCCTGGTTTCTCCAAAACTATGAATGACTGGCACCTGTGGGCACAGATTGAGTCTACTGTGTAGGCTTTTGTTGGAAAATCATACAAAAGAATCTCTGCAAAGTAGGAGATCATGAATAATCAAAAGACAAAAACATGACCTTCACTTGATTTCATATATTTAAGTTTTCACATATGCAAGAGCAGTGGAGATGCTTCTTACTGATGATCAGTTTGGAATATTGTCTAAATTATGCTTGCTGTGGTGACGTAGGGAAGAGGCATCCCAGAAGCATGCTGGATGGTAAAAAGTCAGTTTGAAATGAACACTTGCCTTGGATACTTGGAGAGTCACTCATCATCATGACTGCGGGATTCTTGGCACCCGTCCACTTTGGGACTGCCTCAGTGGAGAGATTGAACTCTAACAAGGTCCATACCAGACTTCAGTA
This sequence comes from Taxidea taxus jeffersonii, assembly GCA_003697995.1. NCBI lineage: Eukaryota > Metazoa > Chordata > Mammalia > Carnivora > Mustelidae > Taxidea > Taxidea taxus. Next base: position 90,288 of record ML105484.1, on the reverse strand, counting down.
AAAATGGTAAATTTCTTTAGACTCCCTCCCTCCCAGATTGTTTTGTGTGCAGAGATTGTGGGTGGTGTCTTTTAAGGCAATGGGCTTTTGAATGGAAGACACCAGAATCTGAGTCCCAATTCCACAATTTGTGAGCTCTGTGACCTTCCAAAAACTTTGAACCTGTCTGAGCCTCATTATTTTCATCTGACAAATGAGATCTTCACTTCATAAGCCCGTGATAGAGATTAGCTGATATATGGGAACAGCCCTGTGCAAAGCACAATAGAGCTCTCCTCCGGTCCTTTATCTCAAACACTTTGAAAATCTCTCACCCAGTTGAGGGAGGACAAGCCCAAAGGGAGAAGGACCCTTTCTCATCTCAGAGGGTGGGAGAGAGACATATGGGCTTCCAGTTCTTAATTCCTGGCCACCAGAGCATATGTTGTGATGGCTGTTAACATATGCCGAAGCAGGCAGTCTAGATTCCTAAAATATTCTGAAAACCAGTAATAGCCTTGGTATTGTCCCTGTTAAATATAAAACTTAAGTAATTCATTCTATTAAAAAGCCCGAGTCTTATTTTTATCGGGTGATGTGATGAGGCCCTGTTCTAAATGTGCCTCCTGGGCTTTTCTCTATAGCAACTCCACTGTGCTCATATATCCATATATTTCTCCTGAAGGCTAATTAAGTTGACAACTGCTCGGGCTTCTTGGTTTACCAGATTTGCACTTGACCCTTCTCTTGGGGCTTAGGGACCCCTATGGATGTGAAGTGATAGAGAAAAGAGTAACAGGTGGGGGAGGCCTCTCTGTGGACCCCTGTTTCGAATAGTTGCCCAGCAGCCTTTGGGGTTGTCAATCACTCTCTTTGGATGATCCAAGAGTTACTGGAGGTGAGTGGGAAACAATGTTAATGTCTGTCTCCTTCCACAACGGGGTCTTTGTCCCTGAGCGGGGTACCACCCAGTGCAGCTCAGTCAAATTTGGCACATCACCTACACAATGGAACCACTTCTGTAACATTGAGCAGGCGGCTTTCTAGGACTCTTGTGTATTACATAATAAAGCTCGAGCTCCACAGAGTGACCCTAAGGGACAGCATATCTAGCTCATGTTGACTGTGAAAAGTCATGTTCATTCGTATTTTCCTCATTTGGCTTTGAAAAAAGTAATATTTGCCTCTTTCTATAGCTAATTTGGAAAATACAAAAAATTGTAAGTTAGAAAATAGAGTAACTATTGTGTTTAGTGTCTTTATCTCTTCCGTCTCAGGCTTTCTTTGAGCTCTTTTGGCACAGGGGCCGGGCCGCCTCCCTTTGCCTCTCCCTCCCTCTTGCTCAGACAGGGACCTGTGTGCCTAACCCTGGTGTTTTAGGGTCGGGTTTGCTTGGCAGATATGACGTGGGCATGTGCAGAGGGGCAGGGATTAAGAAGAACGCTGCCTTCGAGCTGAGCAAAAGAGGTACTTAGGGTTCACAAAACTCGTTCCAAGTGGGAAGATTCAAGAGAGAAAATTGGACCGGAACAAAGGGCTTCAGCTCCTGCCAGAGAAGTCAGGTGCTGTCTTGCTATCTAGTCAGTGGAGGAATCCATGCTTTGTTCTTTCCCAGTGGAACTCCATTTTTCCGGGTATCACCCATGTAAGTGGGACTCCATTATGATCCAAATTTCCCGAGTTTTTGCCTCTATGAGTTCACACGGAGGGACTTTACCCCACTATAGGTTGTTCCCAGGTTATTTGTGGAGTTCTCAGAGCACGTCTCACACATGTTTGTGACTACGTGACTGCTCTTGTCTGGGGTCCCTGCCGGGCATCTGGGTGAATCATGCTGTCTTTTGGCCTGTCGCCCCCCCTGGCAGCCATGCATATGGCATTTCTCACCATAGCTCATGACCCGAAGCTCTCAAGGTTTGAAAGCTGCTTTGTGTTCTGTTTCAAAGAAGGAACGTGTATCTTAGCCCTCTTCCTCATAGTTATACTTGTTAAAGGAATGTCTGACCGGTACTACTTGTCCCCTGGTGATGTATTCATTTGGATTTTATTTTCAGATTCCCTACCTGTGGCACGATCAGTTTTTGTTCATGGGACAAGTTCATCCGCTTCAGTTCCCTTTTCCTTCAGGATGGAGGCTCCTCACCCCTCAAGTAGATAGACTTCTGCTGGGGCCAGCCCACTGGTTGTCCACATGTGTCTGAACCCTGACATGAGTTCACATGGAAGACTGTGCTCCACTCTCTGCAGCCCCTCCTTGGGGGAGGGAAGGTGACCGGACCCTCTGCTTTGTGGCCTGGTTGTTCGAGGATTTGCAGAGTCTGCTGGGAGGAGTCCATGTACTCCCCTCCACCCCAGAAATCATTTTCTGGATCTATCCTTCAAGGTGAGCTCCCATCTTGCTGTGATTTTATGTCTTCCTGCCTCCTGGCTCTGTCATTCTCTCCCTGTCTCCCCTGCTCTCTCCCCTTACTGTCCTCCACCATATGTACAAGCCTACAGGGCTAGCCAACTGCCAAGGAGGCAGCACATCAGTGTTGGCTGACCACCACGGCAGCACATCTCAGCTGAATTTGCAAAGGGGCAGAGGAGTCAGATAACTTTCTGGAGCCTCAGAACGTAAGGGATTTTGGCTCTGCTCAGACTTTTGCGGTTTCTCAGATTTGCCTTTCATGATCATCATCTAATAATACCTACTGCGTGCTGAGGAGGGCATGCACTCTGCCAGCCACCATGCAGGGTTATGTAAGAGACTCAGCCCTTAGTGGCAGGCTCCCCAGTGTGGCACGACCGGCCCATGGTGTCCTGACCTCTACTGGCCTCTCCAGCTCTGGGGATTTTTGCATCCTGCATGGCTTGTTGTTCTCAGGCACAATTTGTGTTGCTTCTGCCCCCGTGTCTTTGCTCTAATTGTCCTCTCTTTGCCTGGCAAATTGCTTCCCATCTTTAAGGACTTAGTTTCAGTGTCACCTCTGGAAGCAATCCCCGATAACCTTCCTCCTGTCTCTAGGCTGGACTTGGTGGCCCCATCTCCACTGCCTGCCCATCCTCACCTCATTAGCACTTTGCACATATCTCCATCCTGTCCTCACCAGGTTATATTATAATAATTTGACAAGGTCGTCACTCTGAGAGTGGGATCCGTGAGGCAAACAATGGTGTCTCATTGATTGCTGTATATTCAGAACCCAGCACAGTGTCCGCCACACAATAAAGCCGATAAAATGTCTGAACAGATGTTGAATTGAAGGCTTTGAATCTGTGGATTTCACTAGGCAGGGGATTCTCAGCAAGGGCCCAGCCCTTTGTGGAGGGGTGATCAGAATTTTGGTGGGGGTGGGGCATATGCATTAATAGAAGAAAACAACATTTTCAAAATTCTGATTTTCATTTTGTCATGAAAAAAATTTTTTCCATTGGAGACTTTTGCTTCCACTGTGATGGGGAAGCCTGCATCGGATTTGTTGCCCCCTCTGCAGACAGCAAGAACACAGACAGATGGGACAATTGTTTCTAGACCTTGGTTTATGGGCAGTACAGGGCTGTGATCTCTGGAATAAAGGAAACAAATGAGATGGATTCTAGTGTCACCTTTTCCTTCCTCCTGGAGACACTTCCCAGACCACAGAGCAGGAGAGCATAACCCAAGCAGAGCCTAGAGGTCACAGTGAGATGAGGATGCAGAGACCAGTGTTTGAAGGAGACCGAGGCAGCAAGAACTTGCAGGGTAGAACACCAAGAAGAAGGAGTATGTAGAGAAAGAGCTCCAGAAATCTGGATGTGTTTCCTTTTAAGTCTGTTGCTCAATATCCAGCCATATAAATGCAGGGCGAACTCTATGAGAACAGGATAAGCACTATCAGAACACTGGAAGGTGGGTAATTTCCAGAGCTCATGGGGCTATTTGTGTTCAGACCAGCCAGAGTGGAGAGAACTAGATTTGCTCAGTAGAGAGCATTCAGCAGAGACCCCAGAAGAGGCACACCTTAGTAACAGTGATAATTAAGCCCTGGACTAAGGGTCTGGACCCTCTTTCTGTAACATTTTCAAGACTTCTTCTGGCTAAGATGCAGTAACAGGAACTGGATTTACCCACCTGTTCAAAACAACTGAAAAACTAGAAAAGATGTATCAAACAACAGTTTTTCAAACATTAGGTATCAGGACACAAAGGGCAAGGTTCCCTGAAAAATGAGAAATTAACAAGGTGAATGAGACAATTGTCCAGTTTACTGTCTTAAGAGAATTCTCAAGCACGGCTCAGAGAGAAGAACTACAGGAGGAGTCTGGAAAACACTTTGAATTGAGGAAGTGAAGCTGACTGTGGGAGATGAAGGCAGAGTTTTCAAGGCAGAGTACCAGACAAGAGACAGCTGCATGAGAGAGAACTCAGAGATATGCAGAGGGGCAACCCCCTGGAGTGGTCAGCAGGGTACAGATTAGCATAGGTGTAAGCTATCTGGAGATGGGGGGAGAGATACACAAAAGGATTAGAGAGGATAGTACTTGGGGCTTCTGTATCGCTGGAGACAGTGCTTGTTCCCACCAGACAGATGGAAAAATACAGTAATTCATGAGAACATTAGGTTGAGTACTTACAAGCGTCTTCCCTTAGTAATGGGGAATAATTATCCTCAGATCCAATGCTGCTCTGGTCCCACCTAACAAATTCTAAGAGAAAAACTCAAAAGGATCAGTCTATTTTCAAGTAACTTAAATTCACTCCAGGAAAAAGCCCAAGAATATTCATAGAAATAAAAGAACATGCAAACCCCAACATTTGAAGGTGAGCTTCAAATGTCTGACATGCAAAAAAACATGACCAGTCACACAGAGAAGCAGGATGATATGAGTCATAATTAGGAGAAAAACATAAGAAGTAGAAACAACCCATGGCTGATCCAAATGTTGGCATTATTAGACAAGGACATTAACATAATTACTATACTTGTATTTTATATGCTCAAGAAGCTAGAGGAAAGATCAAACATGGTAAGCAGAGACACAGATGATATAAAAAATTACCCAAGTGGGGGGCACGTGGGTGGCTCAGTGGGTTAAAGCCTCTGCCTTCGGCTCAGGGTCCTGGGATCGAGCCCCACATCAGGCTCTCTGCTTAGCAGGGAGCCTGCTTCCCCCTCTCTCTGCCTGCCTCTCTGACTACTTGTGATCTCTGTCAGATAAATTTAAAAAAAAATGACCCAAGTGGAACTTCTAGGGGTGAAAACTGTAGTGCTTGAAATGGAAAACAGATGGTGCAGGATGAATGACAGATTAGACACTGCAGAAGGAAACGGTAAAATCAAAGACTTAACAATAGAAACTATCCAAACTGATTGCAGAGAGAAAAGTAATTAAAAAAGGGAACAGAGCAACATTCCAGCAACCTAGTATATGTGTAATTGGAGTCTCTGATGTTGGGGAAGGGACAAAAAAAAAAAATTGAGGAAACAATGGTTGAAAAATCTCCCACTTTGAGGAGAATTATAAAGTCACAGACTCAAGAAGCTCAATAAACCACAAGCCCAAGAAATATAAAGAAAACTCTAAGGCAATCATAACGAACTTATGAAAAACAGTGACAAACAAAAAATTTAAAAGCAGCCAAAGGAAACCACTTATTATGTACAGAGAAATAAAGGTAAGGATAACAGCAGAGGTTTTTTTTTTGTAGGAAATATTGCAAATGAGAAGGTGGTGAACAAACATCTTTAAAATACCGGACGAAAACTACCAATGTAGAATCCTATATTCAGCAAAGCATCTTATTTATTTTTTGTTAAAATCTTTAAAAATATTTTATTTATTTACTTAGTGCATGCATGCACACAAGCAGGGAAGGGGCAGAGGAAGAGAGAGAGAATCTTAAGCAGACTCTGTGCTAAGCAGGAACCATGATGTGGGGCTTGATCTCACCACCCTGAGATCAAGACCTGAGCTGAAATCAAGAGTTGGATGGTTGGGGTGTCTGGGTGGCTCCATTGGTTAAGTGTCTGTGTTGGGCTCAGGTCATGATCCTGGAATCCCAGTATTGAGCCTTGCATCAGGTTCCCTACTCAGCAGGGAGTCTGTTTCTCCCTTTGACACTCCCTGCTCTCATTCTCTCTCTTTCTCTTTCTCTCACTCTCTGTCTCTCAAATAAATATATAAAATCTCAAAAAAAAAAAAAGAGTTGGATGCTTAACCTACTGAGCCACCCAGGCACCCCCAAATATCTTTTTTTAAACTGTCACTTTCAGCCAACAAAAGCTAAACAAATTTACTGCTAGCGGACTCATGCTACAAGAAATGTTAAAGGAAGTCCTTTTGGGAGAGTAAAAATGATACCAGATGGAGGTAAAGGAAGGAAAAGCATCAGAAATGCTAAATATGTTGGGGCACCTGGGTAGCTCAGTGAATTAGGCTTCTGCCTTCAGCTCAGGTCATGGGCCCAGGGTGCTGGGATCCAGCCCTGCATCAGATTCCCTGCTGAGTGGGAAGCCTGTTTCTCCCTCTCCCTTTGCCCCTCCCCTCACTTGTGCTCTCACGCTTGATCTATCTCAAATAAACAAATAAAATCTTCTAAAAAATGGTAAATATGTTGATGAATACACAAAACTTTAAAACTTATTTAAATCTCTTTAAAGATAACTGATAGATTAAAATAATAGCAATATAGTGTAGAGTTTATAATATGAGTAGAAATAAAATGTATGACAATAGCAGCAAGTCTAGGAGGAAAGAAATTCTATTAGATTCCAATGTTATACATGAAGTAGTATAATAACACTTGAGGTGGAGTGTGTTATGTCAAAAATGTATTCTATAAACCCTAAACCAATGACTAAAAAAATGGTACATTTACCAAGACAGATTGTATTATGGGCCAAAAACCAATATTGTTTGGATTCAAGTCATATAAAGTATATTTCTTGACAACAATAGAATTAAGAAATCAATAACAGAAAACATCTGGAAGATCTCCAAATATTTGAAAACTAAATAACCCACTTCTAAATAATCCACAGGTAACAGAAGAAATCTAAAGGGAAATTAAAAAGTGTTTTGAACTAAATGAAAATAATAATACAACTTAAAAAACTTCGTGGACTGCTACTAAAGTAGTATTCAGAGGAAAATTTATAGCACAAAATGCCATATTAGAAAAAAAAGAAAGATCTCAAATCAATGACCTCAGCTTTGACTTTAAGACACTAGAAGAGTAATTAAATATAAGGTAAGAATAAAGGAAATAATAAAGATTAGAGAGATCAATAAAATTAAAAATGGGAAAAAAGAAAAATTAATGCAACTAAGAGATGAAATTTTTAAAAAGATTTATTTATTTATTTATTTGAGAGAGGGGGGTACATGAGTGAGGGGGAGGGGCAGAGAGAGAGAGGGAGAGGGATAAGCAGACTTCCCACTGAGCATGGAGCCTGATGCAGGGCTAGATCCCACAACCCTCAGGTCATGACCTGAACCAAAATCAAGAGTCAGATGCTCAATTGACTGAGTCATCCAGGCACCCCTAAAAGCTGATTTTTTAAAGAAGATCAATAAAGTTGGTGATTTCTAGCCAGACTGAAAAAAGAAATAGAGAAGATGAAAATTACCAGTAACAGGAATGAGAGAAATGAAATCCCTTCAGTTTCTACAGGTATTGAAAGAATAATAAAGGAGTATTATGAACAACTTTATGACAATAAATTTGGTAACTTCACCAAAATGGATCTGTTCTTTGGAAGATCCAGGTTACTAAAGTTCATGCAAATAGAAATAAATAATTTCCCCCTCCCTCTCTCTCAAATAAATAAATAACCTAAAAGTTAAAAACTATCCCAAGAAGAAAACTTCAGATCCAGAGGGCTCCACTGGTACATTTTGTTTAATATTTAAAGAAGATATAATATCCATTCTCCACAAACTCTTGCAGAAAATTAATGAAAAAGAAACTCATTCTATGAAGCACACATTACCACTTACCAAAACCAGATAAAGACATTACAATGGAAATAAAAGCACTTTAGATCAATATCTCTATGAACATAGATGCAAACATTCTTAAGGGAATTTTAGCAAATCAATTATAAAAATATAGAAAAATCGATTATGCTGAGTGAAATAATTCAAGCAGAGAGAGTCAATTATCATTTGGTTTCATTCACTTGTGAAGCATAAGGAATAACATGGAGGACATTAGGAGAAGGAAAGGAAAAGTGAATTGGGGGAAATTGGAGGGGGAGATGAAGCATGAGAGACTGTGGACTCTGAGAAACAAACTGAGGGTTTTGGAGGGGAGGAGGGTGGGGGTTTAGGTGAGGTATTAAGGTGGGTATTAAGGAAGGTATGTATTTTATGGAGCACTGGGTGTGGTGCATAAACAATGAATCTTGGAACACCAAAAAAAATGAAATAAAATTAAGCAAGAATAATAAAAAAATAAAAATACAGAAAAATTATAACTCTTTAAGACAGTGTGGAATTTATCCCAAGAATGCAACCTTGGTTTATCACTCAAAAATCAGTGCAATTCACCATTTAACAAACTAAAAAAAGATGATAATTACTTCAACATAAGCAGAAAAAATATCTGTTAAAATAAATATAATTTTCTGATAAATACTCAGAAAGTCAAGATAAAGTGGAACTTCTTCAAGTTGATGAAGGACATCTATGAAAAATCTATGCTAACCTTATTTAATAGTAAAGGCTGAAAGCTTTTCCCCTAAATTAAGGAACAAGGCAAACTTGTTTCTTTTCTCACCTCTATTCAAGATTGTATGGAGGTTCTAACCAGTGCAATTAAGCAAGAAAAGGTAAAAGGCAACCAGATTGGAAAGTAAGAGGTAAAACGGTCTTTATTTGTTGATGATATTAAATTATAGATAGAAAGTTCAAGAAGTTAAAAACAAACAAACAAAAAAACTATGAAAACTAATAAATGAGTTCAGTAAGGTAATTGGTTATAATACCAATATACTAAAAACAATTTTATTTTTATGTACTAATAGTAAATAACTTGAAAATGAAATTAAGAAAATAATTTCATTTATAATAACAATAAAAAAAATATAAGACTGAGGAATCAGTCTACCTAAAGATGTTCAAGACCTGTACACTGAAGATTAGAAAACTAATGATGTAGGGACGCCTGGGTGTCTCAGTTGGTTGAGTAGTTGCCTTTGGCTCAGGTCATGATCCCAATGTCCTGGGATCAAGTCCTGCATTGGGCTCCTTGCTCAGCAGGGAGCCTGCTTCTCCCTCTGTCTTTGCCCGCCACTCTGTCAGCCTGTGCTCACTCTCTCTGACAAATAAAATAAATAAAATCTTAAAAAAAAAACTAATGTATTATATTTGGGCTAATTGAATTTCAATAAAAAATTGCTAAAAGAAATTAAAGAAGGTCTAAATAAATGGTTAGACAGGCCATGTTCATGGGTTGCAAGACTCAATATTATTAAGATGGCAATTCTTCCCAAATTTATAGACAGATTCAATGTAATATCTATAAAAATTCCAGCTTTTTTTGTAGATTGGGCAATAAAATTCTAAAATTTATATGAAAATGAAAAAAACCAAATAGCCATTTTTTTGAGAAAGAACAAAATGTAAGGCTTCTTGATTTTAAAACTTACCATCTTGATCATTAAAACTAACTTTCTAGTAAGTTTTCAATAGAACTTTTGCATAAAGATAGAAGTACAGATCAATAGAACAGAATTGAGAGTCCAGAAATACACTTGCACATCTACAGTAAGTTGATTTCAGACTAAACTGCCAAGGTATTCAATGGGGCAAAGAGCTACCCTTTCAACAAATGATTCTGAAGAGAACTGGATGTCCACTTTTAGGAACATGAATTTGAGTGTTTACCTCACACCACACATAAAAATTAACTTAAAAAATAATAAATTGGGGTGCCTGGGTGACTTAGTCGCTAAGTGTCTGCCTTTGGCTTGGGTCATGATCCCAGGGTCCTAGGATCGAACCCCACATTGGACTTCCTGTTCGGTGGGAAGCTTGCTTCTCCTTCTCTCACTCACCCTACTCGTGTTTCCTCTCTCACGGTGTCTCCCTCTATCAAATAAATAAATAAAATCTTTTAAAAAATGATAAATTGGCTCTTTCTTATCTTGAAAGATGGCGGGTGAAAAATCTGAGAAGCTGGATATTAAAGAGAAGAAATTTGAAGCCAAAAAGTGTGATGCTGGGGGCACCTGGGTGGCTCAGTCAGTTAAATGATCAACTCTTGATTTTGGCTCAGGTCTTGATCTCAGGGTTGTGGGATGGAACCCTGCAGTGAGTTCTGCAATTAATGGTGTGTCTGCTTGAGGATTTTCATGCTCCTTCTCCCTATGCCCTCCCCGCTCTGTCAAATAAATAAATCTTAAAAGAAGAAGAAGAAGAAGCAGAAGAAGCAGAAGCAGCAGCCACAGCCTGATGCTGATGGCAAAGTTAAGAACCGTAACCTCTAAGCCAAAGAGGGGGAAGTCCCATTGTAGCCAAAGCTCTCTCCTGGTCAGAGGAATTGGCCGGATTCCTGATCAGCTATGTATTCCAGAAAGGCCATCTACAAGAGGAATTATTCAGCAACTAAATCCATGGTTGAGAAGAAGAAGAAGAAGAAGAAGGAGAAGGAGGAGGAGGAGGAGAGGAGGAGGGGAGGAGGAGGAGGAGGAGAAAAGGAGGAGGAGGAGGTTGTTGCTACTGTCACAAAACCAGCTGGTGGTGACAAGAATGGTGGTCCCTGAGGGGTTAAACCTCACAAAATGCCTAGGTATTATCCTACTGAAAATGTGCCTCAAAAGTTGTTGAGCCATGACAAAACAAAACAAAACAAAAAACAACCCCCCCGAAAAACAAACCCTTTCAGTCGGTTGCCTGGGTAGCTCAGTTGGTTAAACATCTTGCCTTTGGCTCAGGTTATGATCTCACGGTCCTGGGATCGAGCCCCATGTCAGGCTCTCTCCTCAGCAAGGAGTCTGTTTCTCACTCTCCCTCTCCCTCTGTGTTCTCTCTTTCAAATAAATAAATAAATAAAATCTTAAAAAAAAAAAAAACCCTTTCAGTTAGCATGTGAGAAAATTTCGAGCTAGGATCACTCCTGGCACCATTTTGATTGTCCTCACTGGGCACCACAAAGGCAATATGGTGGTTTTCCTGAAGCAACTGAGCAGTGACTTGTTACTTGTGACTGGCCCTCTGGCCCTCAATTGAGTTCTTCTGTATAGAACACACTGGAAATCTGTCATTGCCTCCTCTACCAAAACTGACATCAACTGTGTGAAAATCCCAAAATGTCTTATGGATGCTTACTTCAAGAAGAAGAAGCTGTGCAAAGGTGAAATCTTCCACATGGAGAAAGAGAGATGTGGGACTACAGAGCAGCTCAAGTTTGATCAGAAAGTGTGGACTCATAAATTCTGCCAAAAATCGAAGCTCTTTCTTAGCTTCTGGGCTACCTCTGCTCTGTGTTTTCTTTCACAAATGGAGTTTGTGAATTAAATAACTCATCCATTTCAAAAACGTAAATGAAATAAACAAAAAATTTCAGAATGGACAAATTGGACTTCATCAAAATTAAAAGTGTGCTTTATTTTATGGTCATTTTAGAAAGTCAAAGAAGCAACAGACTGGGAAAAATATTTGCAAATCATATATCTGATAAAGAACTTATATCCAGAATATATAAAGATCTCTTACAACTCAATTATAAGAAGGCAAGTAACCCAACTAAAAAATGGTCAAAATATTTTAATAGACATATTACCAAAGAAGATATATGAATAGCCAATAAACAAGTGAAAAGACGCTCAAAGTCACTAGTATGAGGGAAATGCAAATTAAAACTACAAAGAAATATCCTTTCACACCCACCAGGATGACTCTGCAATAAAAAAGAGAAAAAACAAGGGTTTGTAAGATTATGGAAAAACCAGATCCCTCATACACTACTGGTGGGAATGTAAAATGATGCAGCCTCCAAAAATAGTTTTGAGCAAAAATGCTCAAAAAGTTAAAGAAAAATGAAAATATAGGTCTATACAAAGATTTATACATGAATGTTCATAACAGTATTATTCATAGTTCCCAAAATGGAAACAAGCAAATGTCCATCAGACTGGTGAATGCATAAACAAAATACATATATTCTCAAGATGGAATACTTTTTGCATAAACTGTTACAGAGTACTGATACATGGTATAAGATAGATGAACCTCAAAAACATTATGCTACATGAAAGAAACCAGATAAAAAAAGATTACCTATTATATAATTCTTTTCTTTTTAAGATTTTATTTATTTATTTGACAGAGAGAGAAGGACACGATGAGAGTGGGAACACAAGCAGGGGGAGTGAGAGAGGGAGAAGCAAACTTCCCACCAAACAGGGACCCCGATATGGGGCTTGGTCCGAGGACCCTGGGATCATGACCTGAGCTGAAGGCAGACACTTAACCACTAAGCCACCCAGGTGACCCTCTCCTGGTGACTTTTATCCCTGGGTCTTATTTATTCAATTTTGGGTTTTATTGTTATAAGCAAAAGTCATTTAGGGGAATGTGACTCTTCTGAAACATTTTAAGGGCAAGAAAAATACCCATCTACATGGTGATCAGAGCATGCTGAGGCAGTCCCTAATAAAAGACTCCACTAGCACTTCCAAAGTTCCTGCTACTAGTGAGGGGCTCAGGGATCGTCCCCCAAATAACTTGGTGTCAACTTTTGACATTTCTTACAATTCTGCACTTTGACCAGAAGCTTCTGTCATATATTTATGGCAGCCAAGTTATTTTACCACAGCGAGGGGAAATTTTGGTGTATGACAATGTTCCCTAGATCCAACAGAATGGATGCAAGTACTACATGAGAACTGGACTCAGTCATCCCCAAGAGCCTGCAGTTCTAGGAAAGTTACAAGTACACTATCCATATTACTCAGTTCAGAGAGTCATATGAGTTTCTGTGGCGAGCAGGGCTAGCTGGCTACCCAGTAGATAGTCCTTACTTTCTGCTTTCACATACAACTGTGTAAACATGTAATGTGGGCTGTGGCAACCATCTTGTGACCATGAAGGAAAAGCCAAGAAAACCACAGAAAGGTTGAACAAGAACCTGATGTTGTTGAGCTACAGAATTGACTAACCCTGAAAACTCCCAACTCTAGATTCTTTCTTAAGTGAAATCAATCTTATTGTTTAAGCAACTTGAAGTGGGGTGTTTCGCTTTGGTCTCTTGCTCTAGCCAGATGCATTCTAACTAACACAAATTCCTAAGCCATCTTAATATCCGATCCTAGACTGAAATCATAAACATATCTTTTACCTCTCTCTTATTAGGTGGCAGGTGGTCAGCCTCTAGGTGAGACTCCACTGATTCCTGCCTCCTGGTGTTTGCACCCGGCACTGGCTTCCCCAACACTGAATCAGGGCTGGTCATTGTGACCACTGACATATGGTAGATGAGATGGTGTGGGACTTCTGCTCCTGGGTCATACAAATATTGCAGCTTCCGTCTTGGCTTCTTGGTTTACTTACTCTGCAGGAAGCCAGTACCATGTTGTGAGAACACTCAAGTATCCCTGTGAAGAGGCCCATGTGGAGATCAGAAGCCCCTCACCAACAGCCAACACCAACTTGCCAGGCGGTGAGTAAGCAGGTCCTTCTGTTGCAGTCAAGCCTTCAGATAATGGCAGTTCTGACTGACCTGTCCTTATTTTATGAAAAACCATGAGCCAAAACAGCTGGCCAAGCCATTTTTGACTTCTTGACCAATAGAAACTATGAGAGATAACAAACACTTATTTTTATTTTAAGTCACTAGGTTTGGGGTTAATTCACTATACAGAAATAGGTAAGTAATGCAGGGAGATATTTCTCTCATGTTAGAACCCAGATTCTACTCCTTAGTACTTCATAACAACTGTTTTCCTTGCAAGTACTCAAAGGTATCCAAAATTTCACCCACATATGACTCAAACTGGGACTGTGCTTCCCTTTGTACCCAGACTGTAAGTCCAGATGCTCCAAGTTGTTTTTATTCTAAAAACAATTATTACCCATTCTTCACCTCTTCATTTTCTTCCTTTCCTTCTCCATCCTTTCTGTCTTCTAGCCTTTACTCTAAAAATATCAAGATTTTTCAAAAACAGATCCTCAGACGATTAAATCACTCAGTGCAGGAGTTAGCAAACTACCTCCCACTGGCTAATTCTAACCATCTGCTATTTTTGTAAATAAAGGTATGTTTTTTTAAAGATTTTATTTATTTATTTTTTGAGAGAGAGAAAGTGAGAGAGTGTGTGAACAGGAGGGGGAGAGAAAATCTGAAGCAGACTGCACTGAGCACAGTGCCCGACTAGGGCTTGATCTCACCACCGAGAGATCATGACCTGAGCCAAAACCAGGAGTTGGTCCCTCAACCAACTGAGCCACCTAAGTGTCCCTGTAAATAAAGTTTTATTGAGACATACCCATGCCAGTTTGTTTACATATGGTCTAGGTCTGCTTTTTCACTACAGAGCTAAGAAGTTGTAACAGAAACTATATAACATATGAAGCCTAAAATATTTACTCTTTGGCCCTTTATAGAAGAAGTTTGCAACCCAGACTTAAGGTTTCTATTTTATTGCATATCACCCTCCCCAAGGCTTCTGTGTTCCAAAACTTAGAGAGAGTATGAGTCACAAGCTATCTCATGAGGCATCATTCACCTTCACAATCCAGGAAGTCTGTTACTTTCAGGTTCTCATCACCTGTACTGTACACATCAGTACATTTCAGCCCAACTCACTTCAGTTTTTCTGCTTTGTTGATACTGGAGTTCTCAATCCACTGTGAAGTTGTGGGGTAGGGGAATGATTCTAATTTCCTCCCCTCCTAATTCCCTCCCTCCCTTCCAGTAAGTATGGGTGAGATGGCAAAGACATCTTAATTCATTATTTGAGAATTGAAAAACCATGCAGGGAGGTGGGAAAATTTTGTCCTGGAAGCACACACACACACACACACACACACACACACACACACACAAACACAGGCATGCATGCATGCACACACACACACACACACACACACACGTGCAACACCAAACCAGGCTGAGCAAGCCTGGCATAGAGATGCCATACCCTGACCCATAATCACAGAGCACTTCTCAGCTCTGGCCCTCAAGGAGGAAGAGGAACAAGGGCAATTCCAGCTATTACAGGCTGCTGGACAGCAAATGAAACACTCTGCTGTAAATTGTATATAATCACTGAGGAAGACTTTTATTTCTCCGTGGTTACAAATGGGACTTTTCCTTCCTCTTGTCTAGGAGGAAAGGAACAGGTTTAGATCAGTCTGGGGGAGTTTCATTTGGCCAAAATGACCAGAACACTCTCTGGATCCTTACAAGGCCCTGGTCCTATATTCAGGACCTGTGTAAACAGAACTTCGTAGGTCTCTTTTCTTATGCCAAATTTCCCTTCTCCTGATGATAGTTTCTGTCCTTAGGACTGAGCACATCAACTACAATGGTAGAAATTTTCAGATGCGTGGAAGTGGCAGAAACAGAATAGAAGCTCTTGCCCATTCTGTAGCATTTCTGAAGCTCTTCCCATATAGTCTCTGCCCTCGGGGAGCTCACAATTATGTAGGGAAACCAATTATTTATAGGAAAATACTGAGTTACAGATGTCTGGACTTTTGAGAAGCATGAGGGGAAAGGATCATTACATACTACATAAATTTTTATTGTGCTGTGGCAAGCTGGACAAGTTTCCTCCAGGTTGTTTTTAGAGATGAACTTTCCAGCGGTGATGGGTGATGTCCTACATGGTGGTGATACTGGTAGCTGGAGATTGGAGTGCCCCTTACTATTCCCACTTCTATACCAGGACTGGCCTTCCACATATTTTTCTCTCCTCTCCTCTATATACTGGGTGAGATATCACAAAAGTGGAGAGAGTGGTAAACAGTCTTTTGGAATGGAGATAAGAATTGCATACACAAAGCCATTAGAAAATGAGACAGAAGAAAATAACTTCTGAACTGTACAGAACAGAGAACAGGGAGTCCTCAGTTGGAGGAACATGGTTTGGAAGTCAGAGAAGATGGAGCTAAGCTGTGTGGGAGGGGTTGGTGGGGCAGGTTATGCAGGGGGACAGTAGTCCCCTCTGTCTCACAGACTGGATGTCATTCAATCCATCGTGACTAAGTCCTCACCACCTCCCTTGAGTCTTTCCTCTATGTCCCCTCTTTTCTCCATGTTGCATCTGATGCTATTTTCTGTATTTCACTCTGAGTTATCATCTACCTATATTAGTTGATCTTTCTCAATTATATAACTTTCTCAGTTATATATATTATACATATAATAAGAGTATATTATATATACTCTTTGCCACCATTGTTCTACCTTTGTGATGTTCTTACTATGTATTTATTTCTCAATCTTTTTATTTCATACCTATCAATCAAATAATCTATTTCCCTATCCCTGTTGATCTTCATCCATTTTAATTTTATTGTCCTTTCTTCTTTGTGTCTAAATGGTCATCCTTAATATTGCCTTTTTAAATTCTTCATTTCCTCTATTTTTCCCACACTTATTTCCACCCAATAGTTTGCCTTTATAAGGCAACACTCCTCCTTTCCCCTATTTGTTTCCCTCTTATTAAATAATAATGTCAACACTTACATAGCTTTCCTTATGTGCCCATTTTATGGGTTCAATCCCACACAGTTGGTTCCTAGAATCTGGGGGAGTAACCCTTATGTTGTATTACCTCTCAAGAAGGTCTCCAGTGCTTTAAGTGCGAAACTGAACCTGCCAAGATGGTGGTTAATGCAGTCTCCATTATTGTTGGGGCTCCTCATCCCCTAGAATGGGCATTTTTGTTGAATGGAACACTTAGGAGAGAGTGCTTCTGGTCTTTAGTCCACTTTGCCAGAATTGATAACTCACTGTACCACACTTGGGCACAGGAGTCCTTTTGGAGGGTTTCAGCCCTGGAGCTCTGGGACCTGGGGCATTGGGTCAAGCATGCTGTCACCACCTCTATGGTCCCTCCTATTCTCAGAACCATAAATCCCCTCAAAATTTGGGGGGAGTCTCCCTCTCTGCTCTGTTCTCTCTGCTCTCTCATCTTCAGTTCCCACTGCCCCCCAAAGGGTCTCTTTTCTCTCCTCCCCCAACACAATCCCAATATTGAGTTCAGAACTCCTAAAACAAGTCAGGAAGGGCGGCTGTCCATGGGCAACTAGCTTTTAGTCTAGCTCCTGAAACTGCTTAGGTTAAGAAACACAAATGTCTGCTATCTTCTTGGAAGAAGGGAGGGAAAATACGAGAGCAAGACATAGATTATTGTCTCAATAAATTATCCTGCCATAAACCTCACTATCATGGATGAAGCGAGAAGATCATAGACAGGAGGTGGCCTGTGACCTATTCTGGTCTAGGTCTCCAAGCCTCTGAACCTCTTAGCTTGTTTCCACATCTAGTTTCTTCCCACATAATCATTCCTGCTCCTGTAGCTGGGGTACTCTGCTTGAAACACAGATTTATCCATGAATTCTCTGTTCAGAAATATTCAAAAGGATATTGTCTGTTCTGGAATTAGATCATGACAGTCATTGCATAACTTTGTGAATATACTAAAAGCCACTGAGTCTTACACTGTAAAAGGGTGAGTTTTAGGGCATGTGAACTACAACTCAGTTAAAGAAAAGAAGAAGGATATTATCTTCCCCCCTGCCTTGGAGTTAAATGTCCAGTCTTCAAGGTCTCCCACTACAATATTTCATTTTTTCTCTGTCCTTATCTTCCACTCCTGACCTCTCCTCCCCTCTCTCCGCACTTGGTTTTCTTCCTCACCTCTGGCCATGTCATCTCTTCTGAAATTCTTTTCTCTCTCCATTCATAAATCTGTACCCCATACTTTCCCCAAGACCAGTTGAAGTTCCACATCCTTGATGGAACTTTCTCTGACAACTTTAGCTTTTGATATCTTTAACTCTAAAATCTTCTCACATTATATATTCCTCCTGGAAATTTTAGTAGACTGAGAATATCCTTGAGTGAACTTTTTGTCTCTGTGACTTAGCATCCCACACACTGCCTGACATTGAGTTGGTACTTTCAAAAGTGAATGAGTAAATAAATAAATGCATGTTACTAACCTCTAAATGGTTCAAATATGCCTGTATTATTTTTAAAAATAGATTGTAAGGTCCCGCAGGAAGGGCTGTGTCTTTACCTGACATTTAGCCCTAGTTGAGAACAGGACACATGGTTGATCCTTCTGGTACTTAATTACCTGATGGCTTGGCAGAGAAAGTTGCCCTTTTCCCACTCTATTGGTGTTGGGCTAGAAAGGGAGGACATTGAACAGGCAGGGAGAGTCCCCAGGATGCCTGGCTGAATGGTGGTGGCACCACCCTTAACCACAAATGGCTCATTGTCCACCGCCTTGGCATCTACAACAGCCTTTGGAAAGAGATGTAGCAATTTCCCCCTCGGGGCATATTTTTAAAATCAGTGGCTGAGAATGCTTGCCGAAAGTGGGGTCAGACAACTCTGAGTTGCCTGGTAGATGGGATGGGTGCTGCTTGAGAGGAGATACAGTGGTTGGTCCTGGAAGAAGCAGCCAGGCCAAAGGAAAGGGATGGCTTGCCCAAAACAGATCACAGCTTCCATGGAGATACAACCATCTAGTTAGACAGTATTTTCCCAGCCTGAAGGTTTCAACAGGGTCTGGGTCAGCCAGAGGGCTATGGGCCTTCCCTTCACTCAATGGAAAAAGTGCAAATTTCATCAAGTGCTTATATGTGCCAAGTACTCTGTTCTACAAGGCATTAGGGATTAAAATGTGGACAGAACGTAGTTTCTGCCCTCCAGAAGCTTATACACAAGTGGGAGAAGACAGGCAAGTAAACAGATAAACATATCAGTAGGTAAATATATTAGTGTGGTAGGTGCAATGATGGAGGTAGAGAGACAGGGAGTCCAAGGAAAGTTTGAAGAAGTGGCATCCAGGTTGATACCTGGTAATGAACTGAAAGTATCCAGACAAAGGAGAGAAACATTCCCAACAGACAACAGATTGCAGAGTACTTGAGAGATAAAAGAAAATGCCATGTCCCCAGATTTGTAGGCAGTTCAGTTGTCTAATGTAGGGGTCACCACATAACGGCTCATGGCCAAATCCAGCCAGATGCTTGTTTTTGTAATTAAAGTTTTATTTGCAAATAATTCTACCTATTGATTTACATACTGTCTATGGCTGCAGAGTTAAGTAGTTGCAATAGAGAACATATGGCCCTCAAAACCTAAAATGTTTACTATGCTGGTCTAGACAATATAGTTAGGGGGAGAAATTAGAGTGGCAAGAAAGGAAAATAGAGAGACAATCAGGAGGCATACTATAAAAACCTTGGAACAGGCTAAAGGATTCACTGTTTTAAAAGCATTGAGGGAGTAATTGATGTTCTAAGCAGAAATACATACAAATATTTGAATTTTAGGTAATTGGAGTGGGATGAAGAAAAAAGTAGGAGGCAAAACTAGAATTAGGGAGACCATTTTGAGGGGAGATGGTATATAGATAAGAAATGATGCCCCGGGGCACCTAAGTGGTTCAGTCAGTTAAGCATCCAACTCTATTTTTTTAAATGATTTTTAAAATTTATTTGAGAGAGTGAGTGAATGAAAGAGAGAGTGTGAGCAGGGCAAGGACAATGAGCAGGGAGCTTGATGTTGTGCTTGACCCCAGCACTCCGGGATCATGACCTGAGCTGAAGACAGATGCTTAACCAATGGAGTCACCCTGGTGCCCCTAAGTGTCCAACTTTTGATTTCAGCTCAGGTCTTGATCTCAGGGTCATGAGTTCAAGCACCTTGTCAGGCTCTGGACTCAGTGGGGGGTCTGCTTGAGTGTCCCTTCTTTTACCTCTCCCCCTGCTTCTCTTTCTCTCTCTCTCTCTCTCAAATAAATAAATAAATCTTTAAGAAAAAGAAAGAAAGGAAGAAAGAAAGAAAGAAAGAAAGAAAGGAAGGAAGAAAGAAGGAAAGAAGGAAAGAAAGAAAGAAAGGAAGGAAGAAAGAAAGAAAGGAAGGAAGGAAGGAAGGAAGGAAGGAAGAAAGAAAGAAAGGAAGAAAGAAAGAAAGAGAAAGAATGTCTTGGACTATGAAGACCCTAACAGAATGGAGAGAAATATTTGAGATTTGAAAGAAGTAAGGAGGATTTGGTGATTGATTACATATGGATGTGTGGGAAAGGGCTGGGTCATGAGGTAAAATTTCCATTTAGAATCTTTCTCAGATGAGGAAGAAGCAGTCATGACCCAGTAGGCCTTTGGTATAATTTGACTTCTTATTTACTTGAATTCATCAGACAAATTTCTTGTCTCAGGATATTTACTTGTTTATTTATTTGCTTGATTGTTTCCATAGTCCACTTAGGCTAAATATTACCACTTCAGTGAAATCCAGAAACCTGATCAGCATAAGAACCCTTTACCCCTCCCTTTCTTTTGTAGCTGTTAGGTAGTTCTATCTACATACATTGAAATCCTCATTAGACAATGTTACTTGTTTTTTGTTTATTTTCAACTGTCCAATATACTTTAAAGAACTCAAGAGAAGAATAGTCTATTATATTTACTCAGAAATTTACAATTTTGGTTATTCTTTCTTCATTCTTGATATTCCAAATTTCTTCCTAAAAGTCATTTTCCTAATGTCTGAAGAACTTCCTTTAGCAATACTTTCAAATCAGGTCTGCTAACAATAAATTCTCTTAGTCTTCCTTCATCAAAAAATGTCTTCACTTCACCTTCATTCTTGAATATATTTTCACTGGATAGAGATTTCTGAGTTGACAATCTTTTCAGCACCTAAAAATATTTTTCCACTTCCTCCTGGCATCTACAATTTCTGAAAAGAAATCTGCTGTCATTCAAGTTAGCATTCTCTGTAAGTAATGCATTGGTTTTCTCTGGTTGCTTTCAAAGCTTTTTTCTTAGTCTTTAGTTTTTAGTAGTTTGATTTTGATGACTTTGGGTATAAGTTTAATTGAATTATCCTGTTTGGGATTTACTGAAATTCTTGAATTTTTAGGTTTCTATCATTCACTAAATTTGGGTAGTTTTCAGCCAATATTTTTTTCACATGTTGTTTTAGCACTACATTCATTCTCTTTTTGGGACTCCAAAGATATGAATATTAGACTTTGGTAATTTCCCACAGGCCCCTGCAGCTCAGCCTATTTTTTTGCCAAACTTTTTTATCTCTGTTGTTTAGCCTGAAAAATTTCTGTTGAGCTTTCTTCAAGTTCACTGATTCTTCTCTTTGTCATCTCCATTCTATTTCTGATCCTATCCAGTGATTTTAGAGATGTTATTTTTTAGTTCTTAAATTTTCATGAGATTTTTCTTTATATCTATGTTTTTGCTAAGAATTTCTACTCTTTATTCACTTCAAGAGAATTTGTCCTTAGTTCATAAAGCATTTTTATAATAGCTATTTTTAAAAGTCTTTGTGGTATAATCCTGAAATCTGTGTAATCTCAGAATTGGCATTTGTTGGTTATCTTTTAGGAATTGAGATTTTTCTTGTCCTGTGTATGACAAATATTTTTAGATTGCCTCCAGGATATTTACAATATTATGTTATAAAATCATGGGTCTTGTTTAAAC
The DNA here is from genome assembly GCA_003697995.1 of Taxidea taxus jeffersonii. NCBI lineage: Eukaryota > Metazoa > Chordata > Mammalia > Carnivora > Mustelidae > Taxidea > Taxidea taxus. The sequence continues at coordinate 68,652 of ML105484.1, read as the reverse complement.
CCTATAGAGAATGTCTATATGTTTTTCTTAACTGGCAATCAATCCAGTTTCTTTCAGGCCCAAAATTCAAAACAAACTCTTGTGAATTATGGCTTCAATGTAAGTTCCATTTTCAAAGTCTTTTTAGTGCTATTTGAATTTTTCTCACATGTGTACTGATCAGTGAACTGTCTAGAATTTGGGTAGTGGTTTATCTTGTAATTCAATTATCAAAGTTTTTAGTATGATGTTTAGGATCAGATCTGTGTTGACATATCTCTGGAGTAATCCCAATAGTTCATAAACAACTTTATGGGGTATTAAAGCTCTTACTCTTCATGACTTTCCTGTGTCTTCTCATTTTCATCTTCTAGTCAGAAGTCTGGGGCTTTTGTTTCTCCCTTCAACTGCATACTTCCTGCAGCTGTTGAATTTTTTTAAAATTTTTTATTGGTTCTTCATTTTGTTTTATTTCCTGAGTATGGGAAAACCTCTTCCTCAATTCTTTGTCTGGCTCATTACTATTAATTGTACAGGTCTTTGCTTAAATGTCATTTCCTCCTAAAAGCTTTCCCATATTTGTATATCAGTTATATTCCTCTTAATATTTCCCCACAGGAATCATCATAATTTATAATTACATGTGCATTTACTTCTTGATTTATTATATCTCTCATACTAGGCAGAAGATAAGATCATATCTGTCCTTTTCACCATTATATAATATTTATAGTATTTAAAATGGTGTAATATATATTTAGTGGATAATTTTATTCTTCCTTCTGTCTACCTATCCTCAAAAAGAAATAAGATTCTCATATTCAGATATGGCCTTGGCTCATAAGAATCAAATTAAATCTTACATTTTTTGTAACTTTACAATTTGTAAAGCATTCTCATATCTCATTTTTCTTTCTTGTCTGATTCTATGAAGTTGAGAGAGAAAAAGGTATTAATTGTACTTTATAGGCAAATAAACTGAGAGGTAAAAAAGATAAGCAACTTAACTTTCATCTCAGGAACTGAAAAAAAGAAGAAACTAAACTCAAAGTTAGTAGAAGGAAGGCATTAACAAATATCAGAACAGAAATAAGGGAGATAGATACTAAAAAGACAATAGGAAATGCCAATAAACTAAGAGATAGTCTTTTTTTTTTTTTAAATAGACACCATTCCCAGCATGGAGACCAATGTGGGCCCAAACTTATGACCCTGCAATCAAGACCTGAGGTGAAATCAAGAGTCAGATGCTTAACAGACTAAGTTACACAGGTGCTCCAAGATAGTCTTCTTAAAAAGATAAACAAAGAAACAAAGAAACAAACAAAAAACATTTAGTTAGACCTATGAAGAAAAAAAAAAGAGAGGACTCAAATAAATAAAATTAAAAATGAAAGAGGAAACATTACAACTGATACTACAAAAAATACAAAGGATCACAAGAGACTACTATGAAAAATTTTATGCCAAAAAATTGGACAACCTAGAAGAAATGGATACATTCTTAAAAAGATAGAAGATACTGAGACTCAATCTTGAAGAAATGGAAAAGATGAACAGGCCAATTACTAGTAAGGACATTGAATCAGTAACAAAACAAAATATCCCAACAAAGAAAAATCCAGGATTAGATGGCTTTACTACCAAATTACACCAAACATTCCAAGAAGAATTAACACCAATCCATCTCAAATTCTTCCAAAACGAGAAGAGGAGGGAACACTTCCAGACTAATTTTATAAGGCCAGCATTACCCTAATACGAAACAAGACAAGGACAAGAAAAGAAAATTAGAAAACAACATTCTTGATGAACATAAATGCAAGAATCTTTAACAAAATATTAGCAAACCAAATTCAACAATACACTAAAAAGATCATACATCATGATAAAGTCAGATTTATTGCTGGGATGAAAAGATGATTTAACATCTAAAAATCAATGTTATAATAACAAAATAAAGGATAAAAATTATATGGTTATCTCTATAAATGCAACAAAAAAGGCATTTGACAAAATTCAATATCCATTTATTATTAAAAATTCACAACAAACTGGGTTTAGAGGAAATGCCCCACAAGAGAATAAAGGCCATACATTACGAGTCCACAGTTAACATCATACTCAATGGTGAAAAGCTGAGAGCTTTTCCTCTAAGACCAGGGACAAGACTAGGATGCCCACTATCCCTACTTTTATTCAACATAGTATTGGAAGTCCTAGCCAGAGCAATTAGGCAAGACAAAGCAACAAAAGACATCTAGGTTGGAAAGTAAGAAATAAAACTGTCTACATTTGAGATAACAAGGTATGACATAGACAACCTAAAGACTTCACACACACACACACACACACACACACACACACACACACAACTGTTAGAACTAATAAATTCAGTAAAGTTGTAGGATAAAAAAATCAATATATATATAAAAATCAGTTGCATTTTTATACACTAACCATGAACTATCAGAAAGAGAAATTAAGAAAAGAATCCCATTTACAATTGCATCAAAAAGAATAAAAGACCTAGGGATAAGTCTAACTGAGGAGGTGAATGACCTCCACACTGGAAACTATAAGACACTAATGAAAGAAATTAAAGAAAACAAAAATAAATGAAAAGATATTCCCATGCTTATGGATTTGGATTGTTAAAATATCCACACCACCATCTTTGATTAGGTTTATTCTTAGGTATGCTGTACTTTGAAAACTACAAAACACTGATGAAAGAAATTGAAGATGACATAAAAAAAATGGAAAGACATTCCATACTCAGGGATTGGAATGACAAATATTGTTAAAATGTCTATACTATCAAAAAAATCTACACATTTAATACAATCCCTATCAAAATACTGACAGCATTTTTCATAGAATTAGAACAAACAATTCCAAAATCTGTATGGAACCATAGAAGACCCTGAATAGCCAAAGTAATCTTGAAAAAAGAACAGCAAAGCTAGAGGCATCACAATTCTGGGCTTCAAGTTATATTACAAAGCTGTAGTGATCAAAATAGACACCTATATCAATAGAACAGAATAGAAAACCCAGAAATGAACTCACAACTATATGGTCAACTAATCTTCATCAAAGGGGGCAAGAATATGCAATGGGAACAAGATAGTCTCTTCAACAAGGGGTGCTGGGAAAACTGGACAGCTACATGCAAAAGAATGAAACGGGACCACTTCCTTACACCATATACAAAAATGAATTCAAAATGGATGAAAGACCTACATGTGAGACAGGAAACCACTAAATTCTAGAGGAGACCACTTTAGAAAGAAATATGTATTTTTTCTATTCCATGTGATTGAAAAAATAAGTTAATTCATCTATGACTGGCAGAATGTGCAATCATGACAATTAAAATGTGTTTCAATTTTATTTCAAAGCTAATCTAAGACATATTTTTAGATAAGAAAAGCCTTTGAAACATTGTGTGTTTTGAGGCAAAAAGCACACCAAAACTTAATATAGGTATAAATTATGGGTTTTGTAAGTTTGTAACTACTTAATTTTTACAGAGCTATAACTCTATCTAGGCATATACTTAGGTGAATATACTAATTGTTTGCTCCCATCAAGGATTAGCTTTGTATATAAATGTGTACATTAAGTGTATCCCACAAATTCATTGAGCACATTTCATTAATTGTTGAATCTGTCACCAGCCCCTTACAGAATGTCTCATAGACAATGGAAGTGAAATGTCTGTAGTTTTGATTTAAATTTTTGACAAATTAAAAAAAAATTCTAGAAGAGAACACAGGCAGTAATCTCTTTGACATTGGCCATAGCAGCTTCTTTCTAGATAAGTCTCCTGAGGCAAGGGAAACAAAAGCAAAAATAAACTATTAGGACTTCATCAAAATAAAAAGCTTCTTGGGTGCTTTGGTGGCTCAGTTGGTTTAACATCTGCCTTTGGCTTGGGTCCTGGTCCCAGGATCCTGGGACTGAGCCCACATCAGGCTCTCTGCTTGGTCAGAAGCCTGCTTCTCCCTTTCCCTCTGCCTGCCACTCCCTCTGCTTGTGCTCTCTTTATCTCTGTCAAATAAATAAATAAATAAATAAAATCTTAAAAAAAAGCTTCTGCACAGCAAAGAAGTAACTAGCAAAACTAAAAAGCAAACTGTGCAATGGGAGAAGATACTTGCAAATGACATATCTGATAAAGGGTTAGTATGCAAAATCTATAAAGAAAAAACTCAACCCTAAAAAACAAATAATCCAATTAAAAAATGGTCAGAAGACATGAATACACATTTTTCCAAAGAAGATATCCAGAAAGCCAACAGACACATGAAAAGATGCTCACCATCATTCATGATCAGGGAAATACAAATAAAAACTACAATGAGATATCACATCACAGCTGTCAGAATGGCTAAAATCAACAACACAAGAAAAAGCAGATGTTGGTGAGAATGTGGGGAAAGGGGGAACCCTCCTATACAGTTGGTGGGAATGAAAACTCATGCAGCCACTGTGGAAAACAGTATGAGGGTTCCTCAAAAAGTTAAAAAAAAAAAAGACCTACACTATGATCCAGCAATTGCACTACTAGGTATTTACCCAAAGAATATAAAAATACTTGGGGCACCTGGATGGCTCTGTTGGTTAAGCATCCAACTCTTGATTTTGACTCAAGTCATGATCTCTGGGTCTTGGGATTGAGCCTGCATCAGGATTCATGCTCAGCAGGGAGTCTGCTTGAGGATTCTCTCTCCCTCTCCCTTTGCCATTTCCCCCACTCATGATCTCTCTCTCTCAAATAAATAAAAATAAATCTTTTTTTAAAAAAGATTTTTTTTAATTTATTTATTTGACAGAGAGATCACAAGTAGGCAGAGAGGCAGGCAGAGAGAGAGAGAAGGAGAAGCAGGCTCCCCGCTGAGCAGAAAGCCCGATGTGGGACTCGATCCCAGGACCCTGGGATCATGACCTGAGCCGAAGGCAGAGGCTTCAACCCACTGAGCCACCCAGGCACCCCAAATAAAAATAAATCTTAAAAAAAGAATACAAAAATACGAATTCAAAGAGATACATGCACCCTGATGTTTAAAGAAACATAATCAACAATAGCCAAATTATGGAAAGAGCCCAAATGTCCAAATATATATGTATATATATATACATATATATATTATTGAGCCATAAAAAGAATGAAATACCTTGCTATTTACAACAACATAGATGGAGTTAGAGAGTATTATGTTAAGCAAAATAAGTCAGTTAAAGAAAAATACCACATAATATCACTCATGTATAGAATTTAAGAAACAAAACAATCATAGGGGGAAAAAAGAGAAAGAGGCAAGCCATGAAATAATTTCTTAACTATGGAGAATAAATGGATGGTTATTTGAGAGAAGTTGGGTGGGGGATGGGTTAAATGGGTGATGGGGGTTAAGGAGTTCATTTTTGATAAGCAGTAGGTGTTTTACTGAAGTGTTGATTCACTAAGTTCTCTACCTGAAACTTATATTACACTGTGTGCTAACTGGAATGTAAATAAAAGCTTAAAAAATAAAATACCCACACTACTCAAAGCAATCTATAGATTCAATTCAATCCCTATCAAAATTCCAATGTCAATTTTTACAGAAAAAGAAATAATAATCCTAAAATTTGTGTGGAACTACAAAAGTCTCTGAATGGCAGAAGCCATCTTAAAAAAGAACAAAGCTGGAAGCATCATGCTTCTTGATTTCATACTATACTACAAAGTTATAATAATCAAAATAGTATGGTATTGGCATAAAAACAGACCTAGATCAATAGAACAAAAGAGAGCACAGATATAAACCCACACTTATATGGTCAATTAATTTATGACAAAGAGCCAAAAATAGGCAAAGGGGCAAGGATAGACCTTCAATATATGGTGTTGGAAAAACTGGATAGCCACATGCAAAAGAAAGAAACTGGACCACTATCTTACACCATACACAAAACTCGACTCAAAATGGATTTAAAACTTGACACCCAAAACCATAAAACTTCTAGAAGAAAGCATATTTCCTTTGCATTGGTCATGGCCAATAATTTGGGGAGGGGGAGGATTGACACCAAAAGACAGACAACAAAGCCAAAAATAAAGAAGTGGAACTACATCAAGCTAAAAAAACTTCCGCACAGCAAAGAATGATATCAACAAAATGAAAAGGCAACCTACAGAGAGGGAGAATATATTTGCAAATCATGTATCTGATAAGGGCTTAATATCCAAAATATGTGAAGAACTCAAAAAAATCAATTAAAAAAACCTGATTAAATATGGGCAGGAACTAAATAGGACTTTTCCCAAGAAGACAAACAAATAGCCAACAGGTACATGAAAAGGTGCTTAATATTACCAATTATCAGGGAAATGCAAATCAGAACGACAATGAGATATCAACTCAGACCTGTTTGAATGGCTATTGTCAAAAAGACAAGAGATAACAAGTATTGGAGAGGCTGCAGAGAAAAGGAAACTTTTGTGCAGTGTTGGTAGGAATGTAAATTGGGCAGCCACTATGGAAAACAATATGGAGGTTCCTCAAAAAGTTTATAGAACTATGATATGACCCAGCAATTCCACTTCTGGAAATATCTGAAGGAAATGAAATCAATGTCTTGAAGAGCTATCTGCACCCCCATGTTCATTGAAGCATTACTTATAATAGCTCATACATTAAAACAGCCTAAGTGTCCATTGACAATGAACAGATAAAGAAAATGTGATGTTATGTGTGTGTGTATGTGTGTGTAATGAAATAGTATTCAGTCATAAAAAGGAGATCCCAGTGGCCCCTGGGTGACACAGTCATTAAGTGTCTGCCTTTGGCTCGGGTCATGATCCCAGGGACCTGGGATCAAGTTCCACATTGGGCTCCCTGCTCAGTGGGAAGCCTGCTTCTCCCTCTCCCTCTGCCACTCCCTGTTTGTGTTGCCCCTCTCGCTATGTCTCTCTCTGCAAATAAAGAAATAAGACCTTTAAAAAATTTTTTTTAAAAAGGAGATCCTGCCATTTGAGACAACATGATAGACTTCCAAAGTATTATGTTAAGTGAAATAAGTCAGAGAAAGACAAATACTGTATGATCTCACTTATATGTGCAATCTTAAAAAAAAATTGACTCTTGGAAACTGAGAACAGATTTGATAGTTGCCAGAGGTGAGGGCATTTGGGAGGGAAATGGGTGAAGGTGGTTAAAAGGTACAAACCTGTAGTTACAAGATAGGCAAGTTTGGGGATATAACATACAGCATGGTTGCTGTAGTTAACAATATTACCTTTTATATTTGAAAGTTGCTTAAAGAGTAGATCTTAATAGTTCTCATCATAAGAAAAAATATTTGTAACTACATGAGGTAACGGATGTTAACCAAACTTACTATGTCATCTATTTCACAATATATATGTATATCAAATCATTATGTTGCAGTGTAATATGTCAATTATATGTCCATAAAACTGATGGAAAAAAAGATAAGAGATAACAAATGTTGGTGAGGATGTGGGGCAAAGGGAACCCCGTCCACGGTTGGTGGGAATGTAAACTGGTACAGCCACTATGGGAAAGAGTATATAGGCTCCTCAAAAATTAAAAATAGAACTATCATATGATCCAGCAATTTCACTTCTGGTTATATATCCAAAGGAAATGAAAACAGGAGATTAAAGAGTTATTTGCATTCTCATGTTCATTGTAGCATTATTCACAATAGCCAAGATATGGAAACAACATAAATGTCTGTCAACAGATGAATAAAGATGTATGTGTGTATAAACACACACACACACACACACACACACACACACACACACACCCCTAATTCATCTATGAGAAAGAAGAAAATTGTGTCAACTTACAACAACATGGCTAGAACTTAAGGGCATTATACTATGTAAAATAAGCTGGACAAAGAAAGACAAATACTGCATGGCATTGCTTATCTGTAGAATCTTAAAAAAAAGTTAGACTCTGGGGAAGTCAAGGAAATAGGAAGAGGTTGGTAAGAAGGATATAAACTTCCATCTATAAGATGCATAAAATCTATGGCTCTAATGTAAACACGGTGAATATAGTTGATAACACTGCATTATATAATTGAAATTTGCTAGGAGAGAACTTAAATGTTCTCACCAAAATAATAATAATCGAATGATCTGGTAAGCATGTATAATAAATATATCTCAAATGATTAGTCATAGAAAGAATATAAGACATAAGAAAAGAACAAGACACTACAACAAAATACCAGGCAGATTTACAAAGAATTTTTATAAATTAAAATAATGTAGAATTTATGTCCTCAGCTCTGAAGTTGAATGAAATTGAAACAGTAAGTTACATACAAATTAAGAGAAAGAGTGAATAGAAAACAGATAAAAAGTATTGACTTGGAATGTAGCATAGGTGGAAAATATTAAATAAAGTTTTGGAGATGGAGAAATTCTGATAAGGGAAATGATGTCTTGTATTAACTAAGGTGGTTGTGCCAACAAAAGGACATTAGCAAACATTATATGGGGACAGTGTGCCATGTGTGTTCCATGGCTAAACTCTTAAGATAGAGTTATCAGAAAATCCATAAATAGCTAAATATTTTTATTGATGACTTGGCCAAATTTCTCTTGGCCTTTTGCTGTTTTATAGGAACAAGCCCTATGTTCTCAATTTTGAAGACTCTTCCTTCCTCTGAGGATAAGTTTCCTTCTTTCTGAAGTAAAGTAATTTCCTTGAGATGATCTTTTACAGAGTTCTTCTAGTTGAAACCTTTTTTGACTTAAAAATGTTTATGTAGAGGTATGGCTTGAATGATAGTTTAGTTAGGTATAAAACTTGTTGTTGGCAGTTATTTTTTTCTGACACTTTGATCATTTCCTGGCATCTGTTATTGCTACCAAGAAGACTGCTCTTTTTGAAATTGTAATTCAAAACGCTTTTTCTTGCTTTTTATTAAAAAAGTTAAAATACTGTTAAGACTTTTATCTTCATTTTGGGTGTCCTGCAGTTTTACCACGAAGAGTCTGGGTGTACCTGTAGGTTTATTTTTGCTTTCCTGTTCAGATCTTAGATAGATCTTAGAGTGATAAATTATATTACACTAAAATTTAAAACTCTGTGAAAAATAAAATATAATAAAAAAGTGAAAAGAAAACTATAAACTGCAGAAAAAGATGTACAAGAATAAGTTATAAAGGTTTAATGTTCAGACTATAAAAAGAATGTCTACAAATCAATATAAAAAAGACAACCAGGGACGCCTGGGTGGCTCAGTTGGTTAAGCAGCTGCCTTCAGCTCAGGTCATGATTCCAGCATCCTGGGATCGAGTCCCACATCGGGCTCCTTGCTCGGCAGGGAGCCTGCTTCTCCCTCTGCCTCTGCCTGCCACTCTGTCTGCCTGTGCTCACTCTCTCTCTCTCTCTCTAACAAATAAATAAATAAAATCTTTAAAAAAAAAAAAAAGACAACCCAATAGGGGTGCCTGGGTGGCTCAGTCAGTTAAGCATCTGCCTTCGACTCAGGTCATGATCCCAGGGTCCTGGGATTGAGCTCTGCATCGGGCTTTCTACTCAGTGGAGAGCCTGCTTCTCTCTTTCCCTCTGCTGCTCCCCCTGTTTGTGTGCTCTGTCTCTGTCTCTCTCTCTCTATGTCAAATAAATACAATTTAAAAAGAGGAAAAGAAAAAGACAACCCAATAGAAAAAATAGAAAGGATCCACACAGACAACTCAAAAAAAGGAAAAATAAAAATTGACACCAAACATGCTGTGCTATTTATCATCACCAGTAACCACAGAAATGTAAAGCAAAAGAGCAATGAGATGATATATCATACTTATCAAAACAGGAAAAATGTACATTTCTGAAAATTTGTGCCTAGTCTATATGAGATATGGAGAAAAGGGGGTGTTCACATACTGCCAGTAGAAGGGGAATTTGGTACAACCACTTTGGAATAATATTTGACACTATCAATTTGAAGATGTCAAGACTCTGTAATGCCTCAGTTGCATTCAGAGATCTATACTCTGGAGAAACTAGCGTATTTGCACAATGATCCTGTGTAAGAATGTGGTTACTGCAGCACAGAACAATGTGGCACAAGTGCGAGAATAACCTCCCATTGTCCATCAATAGGAGAATGAATAAATAACCTGGGCTTCAAGCATATAATTCAGAGTATTCAAAAATAATATAGCAGCTAAAATTAGTGAACTAGCTCTATGTTAACATGATTAAATCTCAAAAACATGATGTTGAATTTTTAAAAAGCAAGTTGTTGAATGACATGTAGAAAACAAAGCTTCAGTATGACACTTTGGCACATTTCAATATGACACATTTACAGCTACACTGTATAGATATGGCTACACTATATAGCTATGCATTAAAACTATAAATAAACCCATAAGAGTGAAAAACAACATCAAGAAAGCAGTAACTGTTTTCGACTCTTTGAGGAACCTCCGTACTGTTTTCCAGAGTGGCTGCACCAGCTTGCATTCCCACCAACAGTGTAGGGGGGAGGATATGTGCTATGGTGAGTGCTGTGAATTGCGTAAAAGTGATGAATCACAGGCCTGTACCCCTGAAACAACTAATACATTATATGTTAATTTAAAAAAGAGAGAGTGGTAACTGCTGAGGAGAGAGTGATACATTAAGAGCAAAAAGATTGTCAATTCTTTTCCCCATCCTGTGTCCATGCTCTTCACAGTGTGACTTCTGTAGCCCTTCTCATCAACATGGGGAGTCTACTACCTCACTCCTCGAGTAGGGGCTGGCTTCATGACCCGCTTCTACCACAGAACATGGTGGAAGTGTTTGCGTGTCAGCTCTGAGTCTAGAACTCCAGAGTCAGTGTAAATTCCACTCTCTCTTTGCTGACTCTGCGACTGCTATGCGAAAAATTCTGGGCTAGCCTCCTGGAGGATGAGACCCAGTGAAGGAAAGTCCAGCTGTCCCAGCTGAGGTCCTTCTATTCCTGCCTACAGCAACCAACACTCAAACATGTGAGAAAGCCTTGTCGCACTCATCAGAACTGCTTATCTGACCGACTGAAGTAGGTGTGAAGACTTGCTCATGAATGAGCGCAGGTAGGACCAGGAGAACTACAGAGATGAACCATAGAGTCATGAATAATAAATGCTTCCTGTACACAAACAATGAATCCCGGAACACTGAAAAGAAATTTTAAAAAGAAATAAAATTTAAATAAATAAATAAATAAATACTTCCTGTTTCAGCCACTAAGTTTTAGAGTGGTTTGTTATTCTGATAGCCAAGATGATTTTTTAAAAAGATTTTATTTATTTATTTGACAGAGAGCAAGAGAGCGAGTGAGCACAGGTAGGCAGAGGGAGAGGGAGAAGCAGGCTGTCCACTGAGCAGGGAGCCTGATGTGGGTGTTCGATCCCAAGACCCTGGGATCATGACCTGACCCAAAGGCAGTCGCTTAACCAACTGAGCCACCCAGACACCCCGCCAAGACAATTTTTTAAATAAAGCATTGTGCTTATTACCCCCAGCCCTTCACTACCACCACATGCACAATGTACACCAAGTCGGCCTCTTATGTCTGAATTCTAATTGTCCACTGGCAGGACTTCTTCCCTATGCCTTTCCAGCATTTAATCCTTTGCCAGCACTTAATCCTCTGGCCTCAGTCACCTGTAAAGTAGGAAACTTTTGATCAGCTCACTGACAAGAGAGTGATAAGAGAAGAACCAGGGAATCATTCCAGAAGCAAATCCAGAAGCTGCTACAGGGCTTGGAGACTTTCACTTTTATAACTACTTCATACTACTGTTATGTCTAAAATCTAGATTCACCTGATAAAAATGTAATAGTTCTTCCTGCTCCACTCAAATACAGGGTTACTCACCTACCTTGTGACTTCCTCCCGACATTCTAACCTGCCCTGTCCTTTGTTCCTGAAGTTGTTGCTGCCACTGGCACAGGTGGCATTCTGTCTGCCTGCCAGGAGGATTTGTGCTTGACCTATATTGAGGGTAACAAGGGCTCCCAGAGGATACTCAGGCAATGCCAGAGAAAGGCAGGGCCAAGCAGCTCTCAAGGGGCTCAACATCCCTCTCAGCCCACTGCATTGCTCATGTTTCTCTTTTGACTTCCACAGCACTCTGTGTACACTTTATTCTGCACTGACTGTATACCCTTACTCTATGTGGGCTAACACTGTGAGTTACACAGGTTCCCTTCTCAGCTCAATAGGGTTGTAAGCTCCTTGAGGACGTGACATTTTAAGTGACTTCGTATCCCTACTATCTAGTGAAAGGAAGGAAGGAAAGGAGGAGAAAGGTCAGATAGGAAGGAAGGGGAGACAGGAAGGCATGAAGGAAGGATAATAGCAGCAAATATTTATAGAATGATTATATGCCAGGTAGTGTGCACTTTCTTACTTAATCCTTCCAACTACTCAATGAGGTGGATACTATTATTACTTTTCCCTAGCTTACAGATGAGGAAGCATGCCTAGGAGGGTTAGGTAATATGCCCAATGTGACAAACCACAGCAAGTCAATCAGGGAGGTGGCACTTGAGCCTGATTCATTTAATTCTAGGGACTGTGCTCCCCATCTCTGATGCCATATTGTCATCCTGAGTAGTTTTTCTTTTTTTTTTTTAAGATTTTATTTATTTATTTGACAGACAGAGATCACAAGTAGGCAGAGGAGCAAGCAGAGAGAGAAGAGGAAGCAGGCTCCCCGCTGAGCAGAGAGCCCGATGTGGGGCTCGATCCCAGGACCCCGAGATCACGACCCGAGCCAAAGGCAGAGGCCTAACCCACTGAGCCACCCAGGCGCCCCCTGAGTAGTTTTAAGTACAGATTTCCTGATAACAAGAAGCTAGTACTTTAGTATAAAGAAAGAAAAAAAAGGAGAAGGATAGAAAGCAGGAGAGAATGAAACAGGGAAGGAGAGACTCACAGATAACTCTCCTCCTGCAGATATATCTAACTTGTGACAACAATTTCTGCTTAATTCCTAAACAGAGAGGACCTGTTTGCTTCTCTGCTAATATGTGCTAAAGATATCCACCGGTAGCTCTTGATGTGCTCTGGCCTGTGAGAGAAGACACACAGCCTGTTCTTCTAGTGCTGTGAACATGAAGGAGGAAATTTTGAGCCATTGCTCCTAGAAGAGATACAGGGTGAGGTTCCTGCAGGCCTCTCACTACATTTTTGTGAATTAATCCATACATAACATTTTTAAATGTGTGTTTCTTTTTAAAGACACCTTATTTAATAAAGATTGTTGACTCACTAACCATGAACTCACGACCGACAGCACTATAACTCATGCCTGGACAATGTTTCTCAAACACACACATTTCCTCCATCAGGCACATCACAACCTTCTTGTGCTAGGGAACACTAGATTGCACTTCAGCATCACACTTAGGGGGCCAACAGCAAAATCACCAACAAAAAGCATAAAGGAATGAAAACATGACACTAAATCGACCATAAAAAGGACGCTTGTTTACGAGAGCTGAAACCAGAAGGCAGAGTGTTACCTTTCTCCTTTCAGCTGGGAAGGTGTGTGTGTCTACTCAAATTTTTCTCTTGTGAGTGCTGCCAAAGGTCCTCCATTTCATTCTGTGGGCCAGTTACAACAGCCACACAACTTGAATTTGATAAAAAAACAACAACAACACTGGTTTTGTAAATGATTATGGGCCTTGGTAAATGCCTTTATGGACAAATTAAAGAATTCAAATAAATTTGAGCAATAGGTGAAATCATAAATATAGAATCCATGATTAATAAGGATTGACTATATATGGCATAAAATTGAGCCAAATTTTGGATTTGGATATGTCAGGGAAAGAACAGCAAGAGAGATCTGGATTGCACTGCAATAATTGTAGCTGTGTATATTGAATAGGACATCACAAGCCCGTATTATTCCTTCTGTAGGTATTCTCAGGAGGCTACTCATCCCTTCACCTGCTTCACCTGGGATTTTATCTTGGTCATAGCATCACAGATCACAGAAAAGCTTGCCAAGTCTTCTTACCTTAATCAAATAGTTCCTCAAGTCCCATAGCCTTTGTATAGCCTTCTAGAGGCTGAATCTTGCTAACCACCATGCCCTTTGTGTGTGGAAGAAACTCAGTAAACATTTGGCGCTTATTGAATGGGATTCTAGGGTCAATCTGCTACTCATGTCATCCTTAACCCTGCCCTGCCCTCCTTTTGTAAGGTACTCTCGCATAAGTATTTCTACCTAAAGTTGTGGTTCCCAGCTTGGGGTTCCTGGAATTAGCGGTCCTTGGAGATGTTACTGAGCTATTAAAAAAATCTTTCTGAAAAGAAGGGGTATCTGCACTCCAATGTTCATAGCAGCAATATCCACAATAGCCAAACTGTGGAAGGAGCCAAGATGCCCATGAATGGATAAAGAAGATGTGGTCCATATATACAATGGAATATTACTCAGCCATCAGAATACCCACCATTTGCATTGACATGGATGGAACTGGAGGGGATTCTGCTAAGTGAAGGAAGTCAAGCAGAGAAAGATAGCTATCATATGGTTTCACTCATATGTGGAACATAAGGAATTGTGCAGAGAACCATAGGGGAAGGGAAAACTGAATGGGAAGAAATCAGAGAGGCAGATGAACCATAAGAGACTCTGGCCTCTGGGAAACAAACTGAGGGTTACAGAGGGGTGGGGGTGGGAGATGGGGTAACTGGGTGATAGGTCACATGTTGTGATGAGCACTGGGTGTCATATGCAACTAATGAACCATTGAACACTACATCAAAAAATAATGAGGGCTAACTGAACATAATATTAAATAAAGTAAAAAAAAATCTTTCTGAAATACATTTCATTGGGATGAGATCTTGCAGGTTAAGTAAAACAGCAAGGTTGTTTTTGTGAATTTGCCTGGTATTACACAATAATTCTGTGTATTTTATGTGTAAAAACTATGTATGGGAATTGTGCAATGATAATCTATGTGGGAACACTATGTATTGCTTGCTAATACTGTTACTCAGCTCCCCAGATATGTCTTTAACAACAACAACAAAAAGATGACTTTTTTTTTTTTACTTCAATTGTTTGCTAGGTAAAAGTTTTCAAAATGTTTCAGAGAAATATGGGGAAGATAATGGGAAAGAGTCTTGGATGATTAAAGGGTAGAAAAGCCATTCATCTAAATGGTTCTGAATAAATGGAACTTCAGGTAAATTAGGTGTTGTAACGTTTTTTATTCCGTAACTGTGATAATGATTTTCACACTGCTGTAACTCCTCCTGAGCAAAACAGTTCCATTTCATCTGAATGGGAGAAAAGCAATCATTCGCACCTAGGGACTGGGAAACAGCCAAGACTCTGCTCTCTTAAGTTTTGTTCTTCTTTTGGCACAGCTCTGCTGAATCTCCTTAGGGCCTCTACATTAGGAATGTTTCCGTGAATTCATCTTTCCTTTGTGGAACATTTTTTCTTCTTGTGAGAATGAGCCAACATCCAACTGAAGTGGCACAAACGATGTGTATTCAGTGCCAGGAAGAGATCTGCCAACTCCCAAGCAAACTGAGCTGTGTTTCTGTTGAAATTCTTTTTCATGCATTTCTTCCATTCAGGCCACAATGCCATGCCGAGAACAGCTGATGCCACACTTCTGATCAATGGCAAGGTTATAGCTTTGCTAGGCTTTGTGCTTTGAGAACAAAAATTAGGGAAGGGGAGGACAGAGCAATCCGGAATGGAGACACCAGGCTCAATGACCCTGCATGATTTCCAAAGCATATTTTTAAGGCCTTGAGGCCCGTATTGTCATCTGTCTTAGGAACACTGTAACTGTTCATGCAAACAGAGAGCTTCATGCTCAGTGGAACACCTCACCAATGTTTGAACTAAGGCCTTATGCCCCACCCCCAAAAGGCTCTTGTGGTCAGCTTCTCTCAATTCACGAGCCATTTGCCAGTGCCTCCCTTTATTTGATTTCTGTTCCTATCTGTATCTTAGACCTAGAAAGCCCCTTCCATTCTCAGCCTGTTGAGATACCTTCTTCACATCACTCACGAAGTGCCCCAAACCACTCCCCTCCATGAAGCCCTCTAAAACACTCCAAAAAAGGTCATGATCTCACCCTTTCTGGTCCAAACACAAAATTCTGGACTTCCTTATCTACTGCTTCACTAAAATATCCATCACTTGAATACATATAATTAGTGCTTTGAATTATATATTTGTTAATAGCTCAGAGTTTGATATGTCTTCATATATCATCATAAGCATTTTTCCAATCTTACACTCTGTATTATCTCATAATATAGTACCATGTGAAAAAAAAAAAGGATACTTAATACATTTATCTCGATTTCATGGGCCAAACGGTACCTCCAATTGCTCTGGAGTGAAAGCCACTACATTATATAGTGAAAGAGGAAGGACAGGGCAGCAGCATTTACCAAGTTTCCATGAGTGAACCCTTACTCCTACCCCCCTGACCTCTGGCTGTGCCCCTAACTGCTGGCTGTCCACTTACTTACAGGACCTCTGTGGAAAGATTCTTGGTTCCTCTTTTTGAATGCCTTATATTGATCCAATGACACCTACCTCCAATCTGACCTTTCATATTATGATCTAAAGTAGTCTTTGATACTGCTCTCACACACCCATTTTCCACCTCTGTGTACCTGGCTTTGCATTAGAATCAGTCTTAAGGACAATAGCGATGCCTGGAAGACAATTTCTCACTGTGAGAGAAGAAAACTTACTTTCTTCTTGGTGGGATCACCAGGTTCCCTGGAAAAGCATGTGGAATGTGTTAGTGTGTAACAGATACAGCTGGAGTACATGTCCTCCTTAGTGTTGTTATTTGGACAGTCATTTCCTTGCATAGAAAATCAAGACACATTCTGCGTTATGGGGAAGCATTTTGTGTGCCAAAAGAGTTTCTTTAAGTTACTACATTTAAGTATTTAGGTATACTAACGAGAGTGCTTTCTGTTCTTGGAATCAAGATGTAACACCTCAGTAGGATATCAAAGGTCCTCCATTTCATTTCATTGATCAGTTACAACACCCATATAACTTTAACTAATCCATATCCATCCATATAACTAATATATCCATATCCAACCATATAACTAATCCATCCATATAACTATAACTAATGATGAAATTATTTCTTTTGTAAATGTCTTTGCTTAATATAGTCACTACTCATAGCAAATGTGTTACAGATGAGAGAAATAAGTGATATGCCTCATCTGAGAAAGTAGGAGAGATGACGAAAAAGGAGAGGAAACAGAGCATAGAAAGAAATGGGGACATAGTTATCAGCAAGGGAATGCAGGAAGTAGAAGACTGGTTAAGGAAGTTGAGAATGTAGGAAGCAGGATGGAGAAATAAAAATGATCTTTGTTGTCTGTCGTGATGTTGATGAGCACTGAAATTCTGCCAGGTATTGGTTTGGACTAACTTTCCACTGGGCTTGCAAATGAGCATACTATTTTCCCAGTCCATGAAATGTTATTAATAGACAAGGGCAAGGTCATAGAGAGAGGATGAGACAGAGGTAAAGAATCCAAAGTCCTTTCCTGACTTTTTTTTCCTGACTTATAAAACCTTAGAAAGAGTTTTTGAAACAGGAGAATTTAAAAGAATAAGCACATTTGTCTCATATGCTTGTGTTTCTACAAAGATTTTCACAAGAAATCTATACTTGCGGGATGCTTGGGTGGCTCAGTTGGTTAAGCGGCTGCCTTCGGCTCAGGTCATGATCCCAGCATCCTGGGATCGAGTCCCGCATCGGGCTCCTTGCTAGGCAGGGAGCCTGCTTCTCCCTATGCCTCTGCCTGCCTCTCTGTCTGCCTGTGCTTGTTCTTGCTCTCTCTCTCTCTCTCTGACAAATAAATAAATAAAATCTTAAAAAAAAAAAAAAAGAAAGAAATCCATACTTGCAATGTATATCGCACTGCCTTTTAATTTTTGCTTGGCAAATAAGGTAAAGGAAAGATTTTATTTTTATGGTTAATGAAGTCTTGCACTTGATATGATTCAAATCTTTTGGAAAAGTCAGATGTCTCCAAGAAAATGCAATGAACAATCTCCCATATCAAGTGTTCAGGTACTAATATTTACAGACAGGGCATAACAGTAGAAAAAAAGATTGTTTCATAAAGAAATGTTAAGAATAAATGTACGAGTAAAAGGCTGATCACTAGACTATACAGTATATGAATTTTTGGAAGGTTTCACAGACATACATCATGATTTGATTTGTGGCTTGGATTATAAGTTCTCTTTCCGGGCATCTTTTGCTTGACAGAATCCCAGCACAGCTCAAGTTCCTGGAAAGTTTAAGAGGCTTCTTCTGCCAGCATGTCAGTCTCTAAGGGTTTAGTGCTTGGATGTCAGAGTAAGTGTTGATGATACTCGGAAGATCTGGGGGAGCATGTTACTAAGTTGATAAAACATTTCTTCAGAAATACTCTGTCAGAAGTAAAAAAAAAAAAATTCACATTTGTTAAACCATCATTGATTTTTAAAATTTTAAAGTCATTTAAAATATGGAATGAGTCCTAGATAAGGACAGCCATATTTGGAAATTCTCTTTCATGACTGAGTTAACCACATGATTATGGGCAGCGGGTGTTTTTGTTTTGAGATACTATGTTGTTTCTGTCAAATAGTAAGTTTAATTACCAGAAAAATCCCTAGATAACTCTAGCGTAGTCAGTAACTAAAGTACACTGATTTTGCTAAGCTCTATATAGAATACAGAATCATTTTCTGCTAATGTCCTTTTATGTGAATTTTTCAAGAACTATAGATCACGAATGTGGGAAAAAAACAAAAGATGAGTGAAATTTGGTTTTGGGGTTAAATAAAAGATCCCTTGAGCGGAAGATGCTAACATCTTTGACAATAATCTAAATGCCTTTATGGCATCCAAACACTTCTCCCCTTAATAAATAGAAAGCTGTTAGCATTTTATTATGTTCCACTGAGTGTAGGACAGGGTGCCTAGCTGTATCTGGGAGTGATATTGTAGCAGAGATTATACTGGGGAGAGATCTATTCAGATGACACACCTGTGGTACCAGAAACTGCACTGTCCTGGAAATTCCTCCATCCCATGAAGCCATTTCCATCATGAAACCTAAAACAGAGCAATAGACTTTGCTGAATTACAGGTTCTGGTCTTCAAACCTACCAGTCCCTTCTGGAGATAAACTGAATTTTCACTGTGGGGCTTCATGTCTTGCCTTTCCGGGTAGCCACTCGTGTGTGGGAGAGGCTAGGCCCGAAGAACAGATGAACTTCTGCAATCCTTAACTCTCCACGCCAGAGAGGTTTAACATCATTTTGTCAATGCATTTTCCTTTATGATTCTCAAGTCCTATTTAGTCTCTACACAGTGAAGCTAAAGCAGGTTACTGAAGGAAAAGTGAAGATGTGGTTCTATTTTTTATTCTTAAGAAAATAAAAAGGGGGGTGCCTGGGTGGCTCAGTGGGTTAAAGCCTCTGCCTTCGGCTCAGGTCATGGTCCCGGGGTCCTGAGATCGAGTCCTGCATCGGGCTCTCTGCTCAGCGGGGAGCCTGCTTCCTCCTCTCTCTCTCTCTGCCTGCCTCTCTGCCTACTTGTGATCTCTGTCTGTCAAATAGGTAAATAAAATATTTAAAAAAAAAGAAAATAAAAAGGCAATAGAGAGCAAGTTATAATCAGAGAAAAATACAAATAACATCCAAATATCCTTGTATTTCAAGAAGGCCAGAGATTTGTTTCCTTTATGACTGGAAAAAGAGAAGTAAAAAAAATATTTGCCTTGTTAAACCACTTTTAACTGAGACACCAGAGGACAGAGGTAATGTTCATATTCTTCTCCTGAGCTGCTCTACTTTCAATAGTTGGGACTAAGAAATACAGGTCATGTTGTTGAAATACAAGGTTCTGCTCACCTTTGACACACTTAAACACAAGTTCTGCTCTCCTTAAGCACCATGGTATAGTCATTTCCTAAAAAGAGGACCAAAACAAATCATATGTTTTTAAAAGAACTTTGTAAAAAAAAAAAATTACCTATAATATTGACCGTCTACTTCGTGAACAGATTTGGGCACCTATTTGCTAACTTTAGGTGGATATCTTCTGGTTTTTAGGTATAATTTGTTATAACTGTTAGACTACATTTGTGGAATACAAACCAATTTAATTATCCTACTAAATATAATTTAAAAAATAAACATACCCTTAAAACTTTCTAGATAATTAATTCTAAAGACAAAGTGACATAAGTACTCCAACTATTCTCAATTTTAGCATGAATAATTCCATTAACTTGTATAATATTGGAACAATGCATTAAATGCTTTTATTGTATAACATGTTATTACAAAAGTGACAGAAATACACAAACATCCCATCCCAGTCACCTACCAAACCGAATGCATTCATTTTTCTACATTCCTTTCTAATCTCTGATCAAATACACACACGAGTGCTACTGCCAGACTATAAATGATCCATTTATTTTCTACAGTTATAATCAGTGATTATACCATTTTAAATTCTACTTCTTTTCATTAGTGCCAGAATTACTTTACCATGTTGCAAGTCTTCATAATCAAAACTATAATGTACATTTGTTATTTCATTAGAGTGGTTCTCAATCTTTTTGGGTCTTAGGATCTTTTACACTCTTTTTTTTCAAGATTTTATTTTACAGAGAAAACAAGAGGGAGCAAGAGCAGGGGGAGAGGTAGTCTTCCCCGAGAAGCAGGGACCCCGAGGTGGGATATCTTTTACCCTCTTAAAAATCAATGAGGACACCAATGAGCTTTTGCCTATGTGGATTTTATCTCTTGGTAGTTATTACATTAGAAATTAAAACAGAAAAATGCAAAAAATAGTAATAATGAAGTAGCAGAAAGAGAAATTAAAGAATCAATCCCATTTACAATGGCACCAAAACCCATAAAATACATAGGAATCAACCTAACCAAAGAGTTATTTTCTGAGTTCATGCTTCCATGGGAGAAACTGAAAGACTATTCTTTACTCTCAAGTATATGTCTCTGAGGAACGTGACATACTCCTATTAATCAGTTTCTCAGTCATTATCTGAGGGTGAGGAACAATCTGGCTTTCTGATTTTTCACATTCAGAAACAATGGGTTAAGTAAACCACTTTGGGAAACTATTTGGTTGTAAATACAGAAGTTAAACATACACATACTGTGACACCTAACAATTCCATCCCTAAGTATATACCTAATAGAAATGCCAAAATCTGCCTACTAGAATGTTCACAGCTATATAAATCATAATAATCAAAACCTAGAAATTACCCAAATGTCCCTAAATAGTAGAATGCATGGCTAATTGTGGTCCTGTCACATGGTAGAGTAATATAGAGTAATATTAACGAACCACAGACAATGATGTGGGTAAATTTTACAAACATAATTATGGAGTGAAAGGAGCCAGATATAGGAGTACGTACTATATGATTCTACTTATATAAACTACAAAAACAAGCCTAAGCAATCCATGCTTTTCAAAATGGAAAAAAATGGTTACCCTCATGGAGAGAGTGTGGTTTATGAGACTGGAAGGGAGCATGAGGGTGACTTCTGGAGTAGTGGTAATGTTCTGTTTTATGATCTAGGTATTGGTTACAGGGGTGTTAAGTTTGTGAAAATTTGAGCTATATACTTCAGTTTACTTTTCTATATGTGTATTCTACTCTAATAAAAATTTAAAAACAAATAACATCCTCATCAACCACAATTATAATAACTAAAAGTTCTAAGTTCCAAATTATTGAACAAGTTAACAGTAAAAAATAAAAGGAAATCAGGAACTTGGGATTCTTGACTTGCAGGTTCATTCTACACCTATCAGATTAGATGGGCTCCAGTATGACAGTATCTTAGATCACAAGTATCTATAGGGATAACCTGGTGATTTTCAGGATGCCTTTCTTCTTGCTGAT
This sequence comes from Taxidea taxus jeffersonii, assembly GCA_003697995.1. Classification (NCBI taxonomy): domain Eukaryota; kingdom Metazoa; phylum Chordata; class Mammalia; order Carnivora; family Mustelidae; genus Taxidea; species Taxidea taxus. Next base: position 46,680 of record ML105484.1, on the reverse strand, counting down.
AGATTATTTTTTCCTTTCCTTTTTTTTTTAAACTGCAATTAATTTCTACAGCGCTAAATACCACAGACATTATGGTCATTACTGTGCACACACTAAAATGTGGTAACCGAGGGTCTAGAAATTCTGTTTGTTAGAGAAAGTAAATAACACCTGAAAATGCTTTGGGACCCTTGCATGAAAACTAAAACAATGATTAACTCTGTATCCTGTGCAGTGTTGTCTGAACTTGTAGAATAAACTTCTTGACCCGAATGGGTGTTTAAATACAACAAATGGGAGGATGGTGGCTCAATATACTTTTGTGAATTAAAATGGACACTTTGGAAACAAACTTAATGTCCTGCAGCTGGCTGTCCCAATTTAAAACATGTAACTTTTGTAACATTGTGGGAGAGGGAATGCTAGTAGTATCAGATGTCTGGAAGTAAATCCAAACTTAGTGACTTTTGGAAATACTGTTTTTGAGGTTGTTTCCCACCTACATATAACCATTTTTATAAACTGGTTAACCAGGAGTCCAGCTGCAGGAATGTTTGGATGTTTCCTTGCGGCTGGAATTCATCACAAACTTTCTTTGTTATTCTCCAAAGACTTTTATAGATGGACTAGTTAGTGATGATAACTTAACCACGTCTGATGCAGCTTTCATAGGATGGAGCCAGAATTCTGTTAATTGAAACAATGTGTCTGATGAAAATATAAATGGGATGTAAGTGGTAAATCATTTAAAATCACCTCATCTTACCTGGAATTGATTTTGTGTGTGTGTTTACATAGGGTACTGCATTTAAGATGAATGAATCGAAATGTTTTGCTCTAAAAAGTAGCATTTATACATCTTTTAATTTGGGAAATAAGTTTTAATAATCAATGGGCAGGCTTCCTTCCTGACATTTCACATTGCGCATCGAGCCATTTTATTAAAAACAACAACAACAACAAAAAGGCACCTCTGATCCAGTGGGCCCCAAGTTGCTGATACGGGTCCTTCATCACCAAGCTGACCACTAGCTTTCCCAAAAGCACTTGCCTGCACCCATTGTTTTGAGGCTACTTTGTTTCTCCAAACTATTTGAAGTAGAGTTTTGGTCTTTGCATTATTTCTTCAGCTTATTCTCTCTAACCAGTTTTTATGTGGATGAGAAGGAAAATAGGAGAAAGCAAAAAGTCATGGGAAGACTTTTCCAAAATATAAAACGAAGCACAGTATGTAATAAAATGAATCAATGGTTGTGCCATATTTTAACTGCCAACACCTGTATTATCTAAAATGCATCCTTGAGTATCCTTGAGAGAATGTTAAAATAAGGCCAGCTTCTTCCTGTTATTTAGCACCTCCTTCTGCTGCCTATTAATGCATACTCAGAGAATGCAAACTAATTTTAATGTTAGTGTAGCCCAAATATAAATGTGGAGGTAAATCTAATGCTACTTAAGACAAAAATAGAGGAAGAGGGAGAGAAGGGGGAGGAGGAGGGCCATATGTCTTATCTAAAGCTTAAGCCAATTTTGATTTTTTAGTCTACTTACTATAGGTTAAGGCTATAATTCTCTGGGCATAAATTGTTAAGGATTATTCGCTGTTTTGTATCATATGTCACTCAGTGCTATTAACCATATAGGAGATACAAAGATCCACTGGATTATTTTTTAAAAAGTACTTTTAAAATGTAAGATTATTATTATTGATGATTAACATATTTATAAAATTACAGTATTCTTCTACCTGCTTACCTCTGACATATCATGCACCAGCAAGAGAGGTATGCTTATTGTTGTGATGTCATGGGTACAGCAAACCTTGAGTATATTTCGAAGTCCCATAATGGCAGGATCTCGAGCAGTGATGTTTCCCGACTTCACATTGTCATCCACACAAAGGTGGAAAGCAACGTGTATTTCTGAGAGATTAGAATGCCGTGTAATGTAAAATTCTCCTGGGAACACCAAATACAAGCATGATTTTCAAATTAATAAACCACATTCATCAGTAGGCTTTATAAGGAACTATATGGCAGTCAATGAGCTGAACTAGGAGAGGTGTATCAGGAATCTATGTTGGGCTCAGGAAACAAATACAGCACTGCTCCTTCATTCTTGGAAAGGTGATGAAAAAAAGGGACAATAGCCAATTTTGCATTAGGTTCACAAATTGGTCTGAAGTGACCACTAAGTAGTAAGCAAATCAGATGCGCACTGATCTCTATTTTTATGTAAGTGCTCAAAATGTCCTACTTGACTAAAGTGAGCATGTAAAAACAGGTTGCTGGATAACCTCTCCTCCCCACACCCTAAATGAGCATTCTCCATCTCAATTCATGGATCTAATCTCCCTTCAGTTAGTTAACTGGCACAAGACAGAAACACAGAAGTTGCCCTTAATTACCTTCTTTATCTCAGTATCTCTTCCCTAATCCACAGTACAGTGCACCATCAACTACTTTCAATAATATCTCCAACAAATATTTCAAACCTGAGGCACTCCATTTTTATTGCTATTACCCTAGCTCATACTCTTACCCTAGTTCACACCACCATCATCGCTCACCTAGGGTTTTGTCAAAGCCTCTTCATCTCTCTGCTTCCAGTCTTTCCTACCTACAAACCATTTCCACATTTGCAGCCCAAACAATTTCATTATAAATCAGATTATATCACTCATCTACTTAACATTGTCCAGCAGGCTCATCCAGAAGACAATCCAAGCTCTTTATTGTGGTTCCCATGGTCTATATGACCGGGATACTGCCCATCTGTCTGTCCTCTTGTCTCACCCTCTCCTCTGACGCAGCCACACAGGCTTTTGTAAAGTTCTTCAAACATGTAGCGCTTATTCCCAAATCAGGGCTGCCTTGTCCAAGTTTTTCCCCAAGATTCTTATATGTCTGACTTCTTTTCACCAATGATGTCTCAGATCAAAGGGTACCTTCTCAGAGAGCTCTTCCTTGATTCTCCCATCTAATATAGGACACCCCTCACTTATTCTTCTCCACATTGTTCTGTTTTCTTCTCAGCACTGAAATTCTTCATTTGAGATTATTTTATTAAAAAATTTTATTTAAATTCAGTTTAATTAATGCAAAGTGTATTATTAGTTTCAGAGGTAGAATTCAGTGATTCATCAGTTGCATACAACACCCAGTGTTCATTACTGCAAGTGCCCTCCTTAGTGCTATCACCCAGTTACCCCAATCCCTGTCCATGTCCCCTCCAACAACCCTCAGTTGGTTCCTTAAGTTAAGACTCTCTTATGGCTTGCCTTCCTCTCTGTTTTCCTCTTATTTTTCCTTCTCTTTCCCTATGGCCATCTGTTTTGTTTCTTAAATTCCACATGAGTGAATTCATACGGTATTTGTCTTTTTCTGACTTATTCCACTTGGTATAATACCCTCTAGTTCCATCCATGTCATTGCAAAGGGCAATATCTCTTTTTGATGGCTAAGTAACATTATATATACATAATATGTGTGTGTGTGTGTGTGTGTGTGTATGTATGTATATACACACAGATATACATATACATACATACCTCTCTTTTATCTATTCATCTGTCGACAGACATCTGGGGTCTTTCCATAGTTTGGCTGTTGTGGACATTGCTGCTATAAACACTGGTGCAGGTGCCCCTTTGCATCACTATGCTTGTACCCTTTGGATAAATACCTAGTAATGCAATTTCTGGGTTGTAGGGTAGCTCCATTTTTAACTTTCTGAGGAACCTCCATACTCCATTCCAGAGTGGCTGCACCAGTCTGCATTCCCACTAACAGTGTAGGAGGGTTCCCCTTTCTCTGCATCCTCGCCAAAATCTGCTGTTTCCTGACTTGTTAATTTTAGCCATTTTGACCAGCATGAGGTGGTATCTCATTGTGGTTTTGATTTGCATTTCCCTGACGCTGAGTGATGTTGAGCATTTTTCCATGTGTCTGTTGGCCATTTGTACGTCTTCTTTGGAGAAATGTCTGTTCATGCCTTCTGCCCATTTCTTGACTGGATTTTTGTTTTATTGAGTGCTGAGTTTGATAAATTCTTTACAGATTTTGCATACCAGCCCTTTATCTGATAAGATATTTGCAAATATCTTCTCCCATTCCTACGATTGCCTTTCAGTTTTGCTGTTTCCTTTGCTGTGCAAAAGCTTTTTTTTTTTTTTTTTTAATCAAAGAGACCACTGTTTCTGCTCAATGACTTGACTACAGGGATTTTGCCTATCTTGTTTCATGTTTTATCGCCAACACACGGAACAGTGCCTGCTACACAGAAGGTACTTAGTAAGTATTTGTTGAATGACTGGATGAACAAATGTTTATAGGCAAGCCTTAAAATCCATGCTTCCTATAATTGCTCCATTTTCTATGTAGCCACTCTAGCCAACAGCCTTTATATTCTATAGTTTCTCTCAATATAAATACATAAAATATACAAGCTTATAAAGACTATGTTTTTACAAACACACATACCTCCCTGGAAATTCTGATATGAAAATTCTAGGAAAACTTTGCTCTTCTAAGAACTATACTTCCATCACTAACCCCTGCCCTCACAAATTCTACTTCCCCTTGCTTCAAAGTCATTGTTACAGGATTTTACTTATATTGACTTATAAAACACATAGTATGCTCAAAAGTATTAGACATACATTAGCACAATGTTTACTCATCCGTAGTTACCAGTATTTGTAAGCTGTACCCATGGATGCCACTCTCAGGCCCCATGCAAAGCCCGCCCCCCCTTTTTTTTTTGCTTAAGATAAAAGACTAGATGAACAGAAAAAGGAATTATAGTAACAGAGACATCAAAATAAACTAGACAAAAATAACAACAAAAAAAAAAGGAAAAGGAAAGTTGGTGGAAGAGTATAGTTACAATTTCCCTGGAAGGCAATAAAAGATGCAGATCGCCTATCAGAAACTTGGCAGACCGTACAAGACAGTATCATTCTGGGCCCAATGAAGTACATTACCTCCTCAACTCCAACTGATCATTTCGATGAGGGGAGTGGCAGCATTAAATATGGGCTATGGTCCAGTGGTGAGGCAGATGACTTAGTGAACAAGTCAGGTGTTCCTAATCCCCAAATTGGCACTGCTTCGTTTGACCTTACATGACTTGTCTCGTGGCCTCGTTTTACCCGGTTGTGAAATGGGGGTTATGAGCTGGCAGTGGTCATCAAAATAGTATGATACAGCAAAAAAGGACGAGATTGGGTATTGAGAAAATGTGGTCTCTAAGCACTTACTGGCTGAGTGATCTTGGGCAAATCAATTTGATTTATAGATTTTCTGTACTTCGTGTAAGAAACGGGAAAAATAATGCCTGACTACTTTCCTTACTAAATTGTTATGAGAATTAGATGATATAAACCATAAATACTTAGATAATGAAATTTATAAATATAAAAATATATAAGTAGAACTTTTGTTTTACAGCTTGAAAACTTAAAAGCATTTGTGATTTGGATCTTTCTTCATCTCTGGTAAACCTTCTTGCTGTAGGACAAATGGAAATTCTGATGCTGTCAGCATATCTAATCCAATAGTTAGATACTCATTTTCTAATGCTCACTACGACATATCCTCCTGATTTAGTGGTTATAATACTAACCTATAGGCTTTTCCCAAAAAAGGAGCAAGGAAGGAAATAAATATAGCAAGAAAGAGGTAAGTTGCAAAAACCCACACATCAGTACCTCCGGAATAGGTAATGAGATTGGCACATTTTAAGAAAGCCACAAAATATGGATGATTTAAATTATGGATCTGTGCAGAGAAATACAATAAATCCTGTCTCAATGAAGGTATTTTTAGATAGAGAGGAGGACAGTTTCCTGTTCCACAAAGTGGAGGAAACAGCATGTGGTGATGCAATCCTGCCTCTAACATTACCCACGAAGGTAGGATCTCTGAAGGTGGGAGGGAGTTTGGAAGCTGATGACCACAAGCTAACTGACTGGGACTGACAAGATGGATACCAGAAAGCGATATGCTATTTGCTTACATTAAATGGAATGTGACCTACATGTAGAAAATCTGGGATAGAAACAGTGAAGAGACAACCTAGTTATTTAGGGAAATGCAAACTTTTTACTAGTTAGCTTAAAAGACTTTATGCTTGTGAACAGATATGCCTTCCTTGCTATATACCCTCTCATCCAAACACTACAAGGGTCACCACGGTGAATTCAGTCTGGAAGAGTCTGAATTTCCAGCTGATAAATAATCTATCCAAAAATAACATAGGAAATTAAAGAAATGGGAAATAGGAACCATAATAGGGAGGGGGAAGTAAGAGATTCTAAATTATATGACCCACATTTTTTTCTACAAGTTCAACTGTTTCCGTCTCTAGTATTGCTTATATTTCACAGTAAAAATGACTTCTCGCTTCATTTAAGAAACTAAGAAGCAATGTATAACAGAAGAAATTTAAAATAGCAAATGCGATCAAATTTTTGCAATTGTCTGAACAATATTTATTACATGGATCTAGAAAGTCAGCACTAGAATAAGAATAAATATTTAAATGGCAGAACATCTGTGAAAGTACATTCTGTCGATACAATGTTGTTTCAAAGTGATACACTGACAAACTTCTTATAATGTATACACCATAAAAACTTCTATTTCAAATCTCTGATCTCCATGGATGTGATTATAAGAAAATTGTAATTTCAAATAAAATACTACTTACCAGGTAAAATATTTAAATAGTTTCTGTCAGCATTTTTAGCCTTATCGTCACTTCCTCCATTTCGGTTTCCAGAATCTACTCCTGAGATAATACAATGTGAAAGAACATAACAACATATGAAAGCACATTAATTCTACTGCTCCCCAAACAATCACTGTAACAGTAAAAGTTTACTAAGGCTAGTTAGGTGCCAGGCATTCTGACACATATTTTACATGTATCATCTCATTAATTCTCACAAAATTCCTAAAACACAACCTCATGATGTAGGTACTGTTACTATCTTCGTTGTATATATGAGGGAACAGAGGGTTAGGTAAGTTAAGTAACTTAACCAAGGATGCATAGTAAATGGCAGAACCAGGTCTTGAACTCACATATCCGGATTCCAAACCCTATGGTCTTAACCACATTCCACTTGCCAGTACCCTATTTTTCATCTAGGAGGTTCAGGGCACTGAATTAACTACACATAAAAAAACTTCGTTAGATAGTTGTAGTGTGGTCATCTTTATTTTTAGATTCTGAGTCACTGTTGGTGATATAACTTGTTCAGGACTACAGGCAAATGGTTAGTAGTACCAGGAATCACTTGATATTCAGCCCATTCTGAAATCTGTTACTTCTTATCTGTCACCATATACAATTTACTTCAAACAGATACGTGAGACTTTGTTTTAAATGGGAAATTTTTGTTTTAGATAGTCAATGTTGTTCTTTCTTTCTAGAAGGGATGATATTATTTAGAGGGGTAAATATTGGTAAAATAAGACAAATCACAATTGACCATGCATTATACTCGGACACAGATTATTTTATGTATGTATATGTATTTTGAATAGATTTCTTAAAGATTCAGATGTATCTTCTACCAAAACTCAAAAATGCAGAATGAAAGGACGCCTGGGTGGCTCAGTTGGTTAATCCACTGCCTTCGGCTCAGGTCATGATCCCAGAGTCCTGGGATCGAGTCCCACATGGGGCTCCTTGCTTGGCCGGGAGCCTGCTTCTCCCTGCCTTCTCTGCCTCTCCCCCTGCATGTGCTCTCTCTCTCTCTCTGACAAAAAACAAATAAAATCTTAAAAAAATGCAGAATGAATATAAGCATTCAAAGCAGCTATCTTTAAGAGGGTATATATGTATTCCAATTAAATACAAAACTATTTGGAATGACTGTCACCATCAGAATATCACTTGAAAACAGCCAGAACTTCAAACAGGTAAGCTGAAAATACCAAGGGCAATTATGCTTTCAAAAATGTTCTGAATGAAAGTAACTTAATATTTTTACTTAGTGACTACTTTGAATAATTGATATCATTGTAGCTTATAAATGCACATATTTTATCAACAGGGGGAGAGAGAGGCAGAGAGAGGAGACTCTGTGTTGCCAGAATCTATATTTACTATAATAGTCTGTCTCTCATACAGTGTGATGTAACTGATAGGCTTTGAATAAATGTATGATAATAACACAGAAAACAAAAGAAATGATAAAAAAAGGACTCTAATGATTTTACTCATATGGGGTATGAACAAACAGAATCCCTACTAAGTGAATAAGAGAGAAGAGGTCATTGTCCATTCCCCTCTCCATGTTTTAATGGTAATACCTTGTAATATTAAGAAAATGACAATTTTTCATTTTTTAAAAAATTTATATAACATGTACACAGAAACAAAACTGCATTTGGCTTATTGTCATGGATTGCAGAAATAGAAAGATCCCAATATAATAACACAGTAAGGAAAACAATGGAATGCCTTAGAATAAACAGGTACTTGAGTATCAGGATGTAAACATGTAAAACAAATACGTGGGTGTGCACAGAAGAGGAAAAGACGGAGAAAGTATTTTCACAGAGTTCTTCTATGACGACATGTGGGTTCCTTTCCGAAAGCTGTCTTTTATAGACCTGCTTGTTTCACTGACTCACTTAAACCACAAAATAGTTGCTTGAACAAGAACAAAATAATACCATGATTTACACACATTGCCTTAACCGTATGTGGTTTGGAAACTTCCTGTCATTTGCTGCACACTTTCTATCTCGCATACATATACTTAGAATCCTCCTCCTTCTCTCACACCGGTCATGATCTCAATCTCCATGCTTTTAGTCCCTACTAAGAATAATATTAAGCTGTTTCTGATTACATCACTGCTAGTTTGAATGAGATGGAGGAAGAAGATGGTAGAAGAGTAAGAGGACAGACTGGAATTTTCTAAAAGGTCCTTTGTTCGGATACATTTCTGTATGATTTCCTAACAGAGCCTGGCTCTGTCATATGTGACACACAGTGCCACAGCAAAGCCACAGTCCCTAGAGTGGAATATAAACTAGTGGCGTTGCTATGGAGAGCCACTGTGAACACTATCAACATTAGCAATGTATGCGCCCTTTAACCCAGTAATGTCTCTTTAGGAGTCGCTGCCTGTGGAGATGCTCACATGTGCACAACGATGTATGCATAAGGTGGTTCATGTATTATTACTTATAATACCAAAAATGCTGGGACAGATTAAATGTCTGCCATGGAACTGATTAATAACAGCATGCCTTGCAATGGACTACTATGTGGCAGTGGGAAGGCAGTAAGGATGTTTTTTATGCACTGATATGCTATGATGGCCAAGATAAATATTTGGTTAAAAAAAAAAAAGCAAAATATGGAAAAGTGTGCAGACAAAGATGCCACTTGTGTAAAAAGGAAAAATAAATACACGCACACACATACATGCATGGATATACAGATTAACATAGGTCTGGAAGGTACAAGGCAGCCTTGGCTGACTCTGGGAAGGGCACTGAATGGCTGGTGGACAATTATGAAGACCTTCACTGTATGCTCTTTGTAAAGTTTAAATTGTGAATCTTGAGATTGTTTTACCTATTTAGGAAATGATTAAAAATAAAACAAGTTTTTAAAAGTCTATTGAATACAGAAACCATAGTGAATGTTAATCAAGGTTAAGTCAAGAGAGCTACCTACTAGCATTAGGAGAAAGGAAGAAATTCTACAATTTCTATTGGGAGAGGAACAAAGACTGCAAGCAAAGATAAAGCAATATCTCTTTGCTTACTACAGAACATAACATATGAACCAAAAGTACTATGATGGTTTCTTTTAAACACTGAAGTTACAGAACAAGCCAACAATAAAGACATCCAACTACCAAAAGCAGATTTAAAAATCTGACCAGCCCTACTTTAAAAACTTGCCATATTTTATTTTTTGGGCAAGACATCAAGTTTTTGAAAAAAAAAATACTGAGTACACATTAAAGCCAAATAAGAACATCTACTGCTATTTTATGCTTGTGACATGAGATGTGTGAAAAACAAGAAACACACAGCTTACATATATTTTTGAATGGATATTACCCTTATATTTAGCTCTTAACTAAACAAACTTATGGCGCCAATTTAATTCATAAGGAAGCTGCTTTTTAAACTTATATTTTTCAATTAAAAATATAATTACTCTATAATTTGAGCCAAAGTTCTTTCCTTTACCCATATCTTCCCTTAGATCTATCAATAAATAGAAATATTCTATACAGAAATGCCATGAACCTTTTCTATAGCTTTAAACATAATGTTTCAACAAATTTCTCAAATAGTTAGAAAGGATGTTTATATTGTGGATAAATATGAAAAAAAAAGCAGGACATAGTTCTGGACATAATAATTTTTCAAAAGAACAATCAAAAACTTTCCACTGAGTACTTCAAGTTTAACTACAGAATTTAAATTTAAAAACAGTTTTTGCTAAGGTTATTGAACAAAATCATGCAAAAAGGAAATTAAGAACAGAATTCAAGCTTCTAAAGATCTTAAATTTTGTTCTTAATTTCTTTCTTCCACTTTTCCACCAAACAACTTTCTGTATTTTAATAATGGTCCACATGCTATAAGAGTGCTTAGGGACAGAATACACTGAAAGTGAACTTTTGAAAAATTTGAGCTTTACTGACCATGTGATTCTTTCAACTTACTCCTTCGTTGGGTTCTAGCATAAAGTACCACCTGCTGGACAACTTCCAGCTGCTCTTCAATTCGGGGAAAATGGAAGTCAGTACATTCTTGGCAAACTGTGGCAAAATCTAAGGGACCCAAAACATTTATAAACTTCTAAAAGTGAACTATCAAATATTTAGTATTTACTTATAAAATGACAACTAGTAGAAATAAAATATAAAATTCATAAGTATGGTTTCTTATTCTTGCCCTTTCAATAATTATGTCTTAAGTTAGGGGACAGTGATTTTTGTTTGAATCAGAAACCTAATCTCTCACTCAAAAGAGTAAACAATTAATAGATAAGGAAATTTTCAGATAATTTCAAACCTTCTTTAAACAGTTACTTTAATCATCATCCAGTCCCCCAAATGCTAAAAAAAAAAAAAACAAGAAAGTTCTTAGAGTTATGATGGGAAGTAAACTCTATTCAAGCTTCCTTAAAAATGTATACATTTCAATATATATATCTAAAATTTTTTAAATAATCATACAAAGTGAGTTGTACAGAGGGAACTTAGAATTTTACTTAGCACATTGAAGAAATATGTTATCTAAAATTCTAGGAAGAAAGGACAAAGGGATGAACTAAAATTCACAGAGCCAGGATCTGCTTCTGAATTGAATACATTTATATCTTGATTATTCTTTTTGTTATGCCTTGAAGCAAGAATCTTGTAAGAGCAGTACTTAGGATAGATTATAATAGAATTTTATGAGAAAGTAAATATCCTGAAGCAATTTACCAATGCTAAAGTATGAAAGAAATCTAAAATAGCCATAGCTAGGTATGTGTGTTGCTTGGCTACTAGAATACTAGGGCTAACTAAATTTTTTGTTTTTCTACAAATTCTTTCTTTGTAAGAATGGTATTAAAAGGGGGAAATTTAATGAAATAAATAAGGTAATGTTAACTTACCTCTCTTAATACCACTATATGAATTGATTCGATTATCTACTAGTAAAACCAGGCCACACAGAGATGTGGAATAAAGTGACAGGGCAGTCTGGAGTCGATGGAGTTTCACGCCACTTCGATGATTTCTTTTGTGCTTACAGAAGTCCAGCATATCTGCTCTCAGCAATCTCAAATTATGCATGGTCTTCAACTGGGCTCCTGGGGGGTGGGCAACAGTCCCAGAAAGAAACTCAGACAGCTGCAAAAATCCAGTATAACAGGATGCAAATATCTATGGCAAGAATTCAGATAAATCTGTGCTACAATTAATTAGAAATAGGCTTTGCAATTTCCCATTCTAATAACTATATAACAGATTTAACCTTCCTGTTTTTAAAAAATAATATATTAGCTAAAACAGAAAATGTTAAGGACATAATTTTTTATTAAAAATTTTTTTTTGTTAACATACAGTTCCATATTGGTTTCTGGGGTCGAAGTCAGTGACATACAATTCAGTGTAGAATTCACTTACATACAACACCCAGTGCTCATCACAACAAGTACCTTCCTTAATCCCCATCACCCATCTAGCTCATTTCCCACTCCCCTTTCTCCATCAACCCTCAGTTTGTTCTCTATGGTTAAGATTCTCTTATGGCTTGTTTCCCTCTTTCGTTTTTTTAGTCCCCCGCCTCCGCCATCCATATTCATCTGTTTCCTTTCCTGAAGTCCACAATGATTGAGATCATTTAGTATTTGTCTTTCTCAGACTGACTTATTTCACTTAGCCTAATACATTCTAGCTCCTCCCATGTTGTTGCAAATGGCAAGATTTCATTTTCTTGATGGCTGAGTAATATTCCACTGTACATATACATACCACATCTTCTTTATCCATTTATTGGTTGATGGACATTTGGGCTCATTCCATAGTTTGGCTATTGTTGTGATAATGCAGCTATAAACACTGGAGTGCATGTACCCCTTCAAATCTGTATTTTTGTTTCCTTTGGGTAAATACCCAGTAGTGCAATTGCTAGATTGTAGGGTAGTTCTATTTTAACCTTTGAGGAACCTCCAAACTGTTCTCCAGAGTAGTTGCATCAGTTTGCATTCCCACCAACAGCGCAAGGATTCACCTTTCTTGGCATCCTTGCCAACACCTGTTGCTTCTTGTGTTGTTAATTTTAGCCATTCTGACAGGTGTGAGGAGGTATCTCACACCTGTGGTTTGGATTTGTATTTCCCTGATGACGAGTGAGGTTGAGTATCTTTTCATGTATCTGTAAGCTTCTGGATGTCTTCTTTGGAAAAGTGCTTATTCATGTCTTCTGCCCATTTCTTGCCTGGATTATCTGTTTTTTGGGTGTTGAGTTTATAAGTTCTTTAAAGATTTTGGATACTAACCCTTTATCAGATACATCGTTTGCAAGTATCCTCTCCCATTCCGAAGGCTGTCTTTTAGTTTTGTTGATCATTTCCTTTGCTGTACAGAAAGAAGCTTTTTATCTTGATGAAGTCCCAATAGTTCATTTTTGCTTTAGTTTCCCTCGCATCTGGCAACATTTCTAGTAAGTAGTTGCTATAGCTGAGGGCAAAGATGTTACTGCCTGTGTTCTCCTCTAGGATTTTGATGGTTCCCTGTCTCACATTTAGGTCTTTCATCCATTTTGAATTTATTTTTGTGTATGGGTATGAGAAAGAGCTCCAGTTTCATTCTTCTGCATGTTGCTGGGAGCAGGACATAATTTGTAATTAAAAACAACATGGGTATGTTGTACTCATATGCTAGGGATTTTTCTCTTACATCATAAAAAAAGCTTCTCAAGTTACAATAAATTATACCTGCAAAAAATGAATCCACTTACCTAAGTGAATGGTAAAACTTTCTTCCAACTTTCTCTGCTCCTCATAAATCCTTCCATTTGCTTCTACAGATTCTCTGAACTGACTTGGTTGAACTTTAATTTCCTCACTGAAATCAATAAAATTATCCATATGCTTTTTTTGTCTATTTGTCAAAAACTTTTTTTGAAAGAAAGAAAGATTTATAATGAAATGAGACAAAATGAAAGCTGAGAGTACCACTTAATTTATTCCTAAACTACTCCTTAACAAGGAAGAATCATAAACACCAGACGTTCTTAAAATTCCTACTTGTTCTTTGATTTCCTTACAGTAAGTAATGCGTATTATTATTTCCAGTCATTAGAATATCAACACATGTGGCCTAAGAGAATATTAAATGAAGTAATTAACTTACTACTTTAAAATGGCATATTTAAAAAATGTAATATATCCTATATCAAGGCTGACTCTAGGAAAAACTAAAAAATCAGTGAAGTGATAGAAATAAAAATTAAGAAGTCAAATAAAAGGAATAAAAAAAAGAAATTCATTTTGATGTATTTACATCTTTTTTTTTAACCTTTTCCTGTTTTTTTCCTGACTTTCAAGGACATTCTCCCCCATTGCAAGGACTTCTCTCTTTGCTCTACTGTGTTCTTGCTTATTTGCTGAAAAGGTTTCCATGGAGGAACTGTACAACTGTAAATTCAAATGTCATGGTATGCTGAAGATGATATAAGTCTCTAATAGTCATTTTGGACTACATTTTTGGGATTATTCCAAAGAGTCTCATTAGTCTTACTAACTTCATTAGTATATACAGCAAATTTAAACCTAGAAATAGATCTATATTAATAAAACACTCTCACTGTAGGATGTGAAAAGCCCCAAGAGACTGCTGCTCCCACTCTAACAACAAGAAAAAGCCAGATCATCTATAAAATCCCAACTTTTCTGAAACTTGAGGTAACATGGCAACCAAATAAATTCAATTCTAAAGTGCAACACACCCCTCCAAGGGCAGACAGGAGACACAGTTTTCATTTCTGGCAGTGCATGGTAGAAATGAGTTGCTGTAATGTAAGGAGATAAGAAGAACTCACTAAAATTTTAATGAATTCTTAAAGGCCAAGTGTGGGCTAGCATGTAAATTTAGAATAGCTATGAGCCTCAGGCACAAGGGAGGTCTGCATGTACTTGCAAACTCTTCTCCATTGGTCTCCACCCGGTGTTTCCAAGAAAACACTGGAGGCAGTCCAGGAGACAAGGGAGCCCCTTCAGTGGCACAGACAGAAATGCTGAGATGGCTCCAAACTCAAGCCCTAGGTAGACACCGCTTGCCCAAGACTGAAGCTGGACAAAGACAATAGAGACCTGTTCTATACCCCCAACCATGAGTCTAACACCAAGTCCAAGTCACAAACAACAACAGTCTATTCCCCAGGGGTAGAGCAATAGCATAGAAAGAGACCTTATGCTGTGGCACAGGCCTACAGAAACTACTGGAAGTTTTGGAAGGAACAGGATGACAGGGAAAAACCCTCTAGAACCCAAAGCCCCATCCTAAATACAAAGTGGCAGCAGCTTACTACAGTAGAGAACATGAAGCCTGTGGTTATCACTGAAAAAACGAAAACCAAACTCAGCTCAACTACTGACTAGGGTAGCATGACCAGCACATTAATGGTCTGTTCATTTCTGTAAATAAATATTATTTACCTTAGTCTCTTCTAATACACACAACATCCAGCAGTTATCTTTTAAAAAAGAGAGAGAGAGAGACACCCAAAAAAGCAAGCAAAAGAAACAAATAACCCATTGTCAAGAGCAAAAGCAATCAACAGACACAGACTGAGAGATGACCCTGATACTGGGCAAAAAAGAAAAAGACTTTCACACAATGATGATCAATATGCTAAAAGATCTATTGAAAAACAACACACAAGGATGCATAAGGAATTTAAGCAAAGGGATAAAGGAAATTAAAGTACTAGAAAGAAAAACATGATATCAGATTGATGATTACAGATATCAACTCCTTTGACACCAACTCATTTTATGATACCACCATTACCCTGATGTCAAAGCCAAATGAAGACATCATAAGAAAAACAAAACTAGGGGCACCTGGGTGGCTCAGTGGGTTAAAGCCTCTGCCTTTGGCTCAGGTCATGATCTCAGGGTCCTGGGATTGAGCCCCACATTGGGCTCTCTGCTCAGCAGGGAGCCTGCTTCCTCTTCTCTCTCTCTGCCTGCCTCTCTGCCTACTTGTGATCTCTATCTGTCAAATAAATAAACAAGTCTTAAAAAAAAAGAAAAACAAAACTATACACCATCATATATGATATATATAAGTTTATTATTTTATAGTAGACATAATTACTTATATATAATATATATGAAATAAGACATCGTGACTAATGCCTATAAATCTTAACTATAATATTTCTAGAATACTGTTGGGTAATAAAAAGAAAAGAACTATTCATAAATGAAACAACACGAGTAAGTCACAAAAGCATTATGATAAGAGAAAGAAGCAAGACACAAACTGCTACATAACAGTTTGATTCTATTTATAAGACATTCAAAAAGAAATCAAAACTGCAGGGACAGAAATCAGAGCAGGTTGCCAGAACTGGGAAAGAGAAAGGAATGAGCTATGAAATATAAAAATGAAATGCTATATCTTGATTGCAGTGATGATTTCATGACAGTTAAGTTTATCAAAACTCATCAAAACCTAAAAGAGGTAAATTTTAATTTGCATAATTTACCCTTTAGTAGGCCTGATGTTTTTTAAAAAAGCAAAAATAATGGCTACAAATAAAACACCACTTTTATCAATTTCTTACAGGAGTTCTATATGGAGTTGAGGTGAAAACAAGTTTCTGCTGCCCAAGGAAACTGCTATTAAAAGAAAAGCAAAACTGACAAAGTCACAGAAAAACATCTTTTCATAAGAATACTTAGTTTGTAAAAGCAGCATCAGCTAGAGGCCAATATGTACACAGTGGAATTGATTCTATAGATTGAATTTCTAAAACTATAGCAGCAAAGCGAGAGATAATTTTTATAACAAGGGGTATTCTCAGTTTCCTGAAATCCGTGACTCTCCACATTGCTTTTTTTTTTTTTAAGTTCAATTAGCCAACGTACAGTACATCATTAGTTTTTGATGTGGTATTCAATGATTCATTAGTTGCATATAACACCCAGTTCTCATCAGATCATGTGTCCTCCTTAATGCTCATCACCAGACTCTCCACATTTCTAACCAAAACATACAGTATATACTTTACATTCTGGCTTAATACACACATTTATTTATAGAAAGCTTCATCCATGATGTGCTCTCATATTTTTTCCTTATCTACTCTGCCATACTCCGTTCCATTCCATTTCATTCCATTCCACTGTATTGCCATTTTTAAATGTCTGACTGGAAAGTAATGAATCTAGAATGGTCCTCACAGACTGTAACCATTGGTTTGAGAAACACCATTATATATTATAGGATATAGATGTTCTCAACACTTCTTTCCGCTCACCTCTCCCTCTTATTTTTAAAAATTTTTTGTTCATTATTAGTTGAAATGAGGAGTAGAGTCAAATATATTAGTGTCAAGGATGCTACCCCATTTCTGATCATAAAATTTGTTCAAATATTTCTAAGGTATTGCCTTGGGAAAATAAGGCAAATGACAGATTATAATATTTGGAGAAGATGTGATACAGATATTGGGTAAACAGCTAAATGATAATTCATCCATCTGCCTATTTGTCTCCCCATCCTATAAATATTTATGGAGCATGTCTTATGTGCCAGTGTGAAGAGGTAGACACTTGGCAAGGATCTGGGTATAACAGTAGAAAAAACACACATGGCTTTTGTCTTCAAGGCAAGACTAGCAGGGGAGACTGACATTACACAAATAAAATGCTATTTCTAAATGTTTGGAGCAGATACCAGGCAACTGTTGGAAACAGGATTATCCTATTGTACTAGGAACATTTCCAGTTGAATATACTTTAAGATTTGAAAGAACGAAATTCTCAAACATATGAGTATATACCCAGGAAATAACATAAGCACTGTCAAGCTCTAGGGCAACATATGAAATATAGTGCATTTAGGCCATCAGGTACTATACAAGTTATGAATTACAGAAGTCTTCTCTACTCCTT
Organism: Taxidea taxus jeffersonii; assembly: GCA_003697995.1. Taxonomy (NCBI): domain Eukaryota; kingdom Metazoa; phylum Chordata; class Mammalia; order Carnivora; family Mustelidae; genus Taxidea; species Taxidea taxus. The sequence goes on along the minus strand of ML105484.1, from coordinate 29,031 downwards.
TTCCTTCTTTTTTTTTTATTATGTTCAATTAGCCAACATACAGTACATCATTAGTTTTTGATGTAGTGTTCAATGATTCATTAGCTGTATATACACTCCTTTTCTACCTTGGACATGTTTCTATGACTGCAAATATCATTCTATACGGTATTATTTTATTTATAGGTCAGTCTCTCTAGAATATAAGCTCCACATGTGTAGCCATCTTTGTTTTTCCGCTTAGAGAGTGCTTGGCATTTAAGATGCATTCAACCAATGCTAATTGCACTGAACTGAAACCAATTGAAAACAAACAAGAGATTGTACTTGGGATACTTAGATATACACACTTAAGAAATTTATGGCCAAGTTCTAGGGGGGTAAGTCACTATTTTAAGCCAACCAATTAACCCCCCTCCCAAACAACCCACACAAATCCAGATAATACCAACGGTGTTAGAAGTATAAAATTATCTCGGATGGTCATTGGTAACTTAAAAATAGCTACAACTAGAAGATTCAATTTTATAATACATTCAAACTCTTCCTAACAATGAACTTTCATCTAATAAGAACAACAGATGGTTAATACCTGAGGGAGCTGTTGTTAGGGTTTTTTAGGTCTTGATGAAGTTTTATCACCCATTCCTGATATTCTTGCTTTTGGATGGCAGTTGATTGTTTTAATTCATTTGACCATTTATTTTCTAAGTCCTAAAAAGAGAGAGTACACCAAGTGGTCATTTTTTTTTTTTAAAGAAACATAAGTGAAAGAAAACGTAACTGTGTATCTAAAAATCATTGTATGTTACTTACTTGCTGGGATTCAAAATGCTGAGCAGCCAGTGAATTTACATCTTGATCTGTTAGTGATTTTCCCAATTCCTGCATCACTTTTTCCATTTCAATGCCCTGTCTAAAACATAAATAAGCGGATCAGATATATTCATGATATCTTTAAGGGGATGGCCACTCCAGGTTCACTGAACAAGTGCCACGATAAATTTTTTTTCTTTTATAAGAAGATGTCCAGGAAAAGCAACTGTAATACCTGGAAAGCACTCTGAAGGCCTGGAAATGGGGATGTGGGAATAATGATAATGTCATATAACACTTCATTTGTTCAGCTAGATCTTGATCTAAATTTAATACAAAAGTGAAAGCAGTCAAAATCTAGGTGATCTTTCAATTTCCATGACTAATGCTTGAAACTAGACTCCTTTCTCATCTGCAGATTTCCTTAAAGAAGACACTCTGACTCCAGCCTTACATTTTCTACTTATATGTACAAGAGTTAAAGTGACTTCAAGCTTTGAAAGTTAGCTTATAGTTATCACCTGAAGCTGTCAGTTTGGTTCTAAGAATCAAACTGGTATTAAATCACAAAGTTCTCTTTGCAGAGGAAAATAAAATATATTCTAAAGATATGTTTTGGCCTTACATTCTTTGTTTGTGCAGAAATTAAGTAGGTTTTCCCAGAGGAAAAGCTAATCACTGGTATTAGAAGTTCAGATACCAATTATTTGTGGGAGGGATGTGACAAGAAGGCCCGAAGGAACATTCTGCAGTGCTGGAAATATTCCATTTCTTATGCTGAGTGATGATGGGTGTGCTTACTTTATAAAAACTTACTGAATTGTACACCTACAGTTTGTTGTCTTTTCTATGTATTTTAATAAATAAGTTCTTAAAAATTTTCAAATTAAAAAATTATCCTCTAATATAAATGTATTTAAAAAGTTTGTTCTAAAATGTATTTCAAACAGATGGGAAAAGAATGAAATAAAGATATAAGTGAAAAGGATTTTACTATCAGTCTAATTATATTAATTGCTCTTAAAAGAAAATTTATCCTTACTTATAACAACTGATTAAGATATTTATACGTATGTGATAAAAAAATCATTTATATGTTATACATTTATACATTTCTGTATTTACCTCCTAGTATTAAATATTCAGTACCATTTAGTCCTCACTTAATTCTAATGAGGGTGACCCCATTAACTTCTAATATCTATTGGGGGCCAGGTGCTTGCAAGTAAAATTTTTAATTAAAGAAGAAATAATGGCAACAGAGTTATAAATACAAACTTTGATATAAATAGTTAATATTTTACATTACGCATGTTCCCTCTAGTGGATAAAACGTATCATTGCCGTTTTTAAGTTTTAAAGATTCAGTATCTTTAAATATCAATACATGAGTATCTTTAAATATTTATCTCTTAAATCTGGTTTGGTAATAGTAGCAAATTAACAGTGAGAAAAAAAGACAATCAATAATTCAACAAAAGAAACTGCATGAACATTTATTTCATCCTAAGTGTGTCAGAAATGCAAGAGCTAATGATACAATACAGTTTTCTCAGATTAAGATCAAAGGAAATTTTATTGTATTTCTAGCTCTATCTAAGTAGATATTGGCTCAGTATGTCAGGTGTGACAATTCCAACAACCTGAATATTATCTTGAAGACACTTAGAAAAAATGATTATAAAAGTCTGCTGTAACAGAACAAAACAGCAAACAATGATTATACTGTGCTAAGAAACCGTCTTTTAAAGATGCAAAGTGGGGAGCGCCTGGGTGGCTCAGTGGGTTAAAGCCTCTGCCTTTGGCTCAGGTCATGATCCCAGGGTCCTGGGATGGAGCCCCGCATCAGGCTCTTTGCGCTGCATGGGGCCTGCTTCCTCTTCTCTCTCTGCCTGCCTCTCTGCCTACTTGTGATCTCTGTCTGTCAAATAAATAAATAAAATCTTAAAAAAAAAAAAGATGCAAAGTGGAATTAAAATGAAAAGAGAACTAAGAAAATGTGTCATTTCTGCTCATGCATTGGGTAAATGAATTGGGTGAGCTTCCATGGCTATTAGTGAATTCCAACTTGCCTTAAGTTACACTGTTCACCTCTACAACAATCACCTACCTCAAGAGGAACCTAGCTTACCTTTCCCTTTCAAACTAACAGTTTGGGTATGTGGAGAATAAACTACAAACTGTTGTCAAAATAAATGTATTTAAATATTATGTTTACAAAGAAAAAAAAAAAGCAAAACCCCATCAAGAGATTTGGCCAAAGGACATTTCAAAAAATAACATAAACCGAAATAAACTCCTGCTAAAAAACTATTCCATGATAGAAAGAAAAGTATGAAGTACCAGTAAATGCAGATAATTAGCAAGTTAATGCAGCTTCCCAAAAGGTGAAGAATCACGTGGAATAGGAATCTTCTTTTGATTTAGAAAAAAAGAACAATTATAGAATACTGATGGCCAGATGCAGAAGATTCTGTGAGGTGTAGTGATCAGGTGGCAAAGTGGGCACAATTCAGAGTAGCTCACCAGCTAAATGAAAGTACTAGTCGTGGCTACTAATATTGACTCCAGACAGCCAAGCTAGGAATTTTTTAATGTATCTAAATAGGCAGAATGAGGACAGTCCCAGATTCAGGACTCCGAGTCCCGAGTAGATTCCTACTCCGAGATTCAGGAGTAGGTTCAGAATGAGCTGAAGGTTATATTATTTGAAGCTTTGGTAGGAAAAAAATCAAATAAATGAAGTTCAACAGAAAGTAGTAAGTATTAGGTAGTTAAATTTCCATATATTTATATAAAGCTAACCTATATTTCATTCTTATTCTAAAATTATATTCATAGTTCTACCGACTACATAACAAAGGACTAAAAAAAAAAATCAAATTTTTGTCTCCCTCAGGGTCACAGCTTCAACTCTTTACCAGGTGTCCCACCTAGAAAGGAATAAACTGCCTCAGGGCAGCTCATCAGCAAAGCTAAACCCATATGGAGTTATAGATGTCAAAATATTAAGTTCTTTCTGACAGGGGATGCTCTAATATTCTACTAGATAGGAAAATAAAAGGTTGAGAGGAATAGAACTGTTATGAAAATGTACAAATCTATGCCACACAGTGAAACTGCTGATCTGGTATGTAGAAGCGTATTTCTCAGGAAAAAATGACTAAATCCATTTGCTTATAATTTTTGCATTTTAAATTTCCCGAACTATGACAACCCTCAAGCTAACAGATTATTCTCATCTTGCTAGTCCCAGCATTTTCTAATGTAAAGCAAATGAGAGCCAGGAGCAAAACAGTACATCATTTTAAATTTGCTACTTTGGGACAGACTATCACATCAGTCACAAAAAATACATGTGATTTGGTCCCAATATACTTTCACAATCAAAGAAATTTCACATCAGCCACTCAAAACATTATCTTAATGTCATGTACCTAAAGTCTTAAATGAGTATTTGTAAGGTAATAAATGTTATTAGATTCTGCTAGATTAAAATACATTATCTAGAAGAAGCTTATCCTGATTATTATTATATTTTATAGAATTGCTAGGAAGCAATCTGGAAAGTCATGCTTTATAATAAATAATGCTAGCAATTTTTTACTTGCTCTGGAGGAAAAAAACGAATCACAAAAGGACTGTTTGCAATACTATACACAATGAATTAAAATCTAATTAAAATGTCCTGGACTAATACTAGAGCTATTTTTTCCCTCATGTAAATAAGCTTACAAAAATGGACTGAAAGAGACCATGAACTTAGTAATGGCAGGGTTTTAAATAGGTTCTGAATGGGGAGAGAGCATGTTATAATGGTTAAGAACTCTGGAGTGGAGCTACGACTTAAAATTCCAGCTTGTCCTTAGACAATTATTTAACTTATTTAAGCCTCATTTTCCTCATCTGTAAAAGGGGCTAATAATAGTAGGGTCGTGGTAAGAATCAAATGAAATAGGGCATCTGTTATGGACTGCATGTTTGTGTCCCCACAAATTTGTATGTTGAAACTCAAATCCCCAGTGTGCTGATATTCAGAGGTGGGGCTTTCGGACGTCATTGGGTGTAGACGAAGTCATGAGGTTGGAGCCCTCATGATGGAATTAGTATCTAAAGCTCTCTCTCCAGAAGGGATGCACTAGGACCACACCCTGAGGAAAGGCCATGGGAGCGCACACTGAGAAGGCACTGTGTGTAAGCCAGGAGATGGGTCTTCCAGAAACCAAATCTGCTGGCACATTGATCTTGAACTACCTAGCCTTCAGAACTGGGAGAAAGAAATTTCTCTTGTTTAAGCCATCCAGTCTATGGTGTTTTGTTACAGCAGTCCGAACAGGCTAAGACATCATCTAAAGCTCTGCGCAGGAACTTAAAAATAACATATAAAGCCACCATAATTTCAGTAAATCACTTGAGAAATTTTAAAAGCCTATGACGACTTCCTAGTTGAAATTACAGACTGAAACACACAAGAAAATTAATTTTCAAAATTAGAGAACATTTTTCTATTTTGTCCTTCGATTTTACAATTAAATGAAAACCAATTGTTCTGCAGCCATCATATCTGACAATGTGACATTTAATCATGATAGTGCAAGAAATTTGAAATACCTCTCTCGTAATTTTTTCAGCTCCACATCTCTTTCACCAATCAGTTCTGAGATACTAACAAAGTAATTATGTTCCAAATTTAGGAGAGTTTCAGAGGCCGGAGAATGGATTAGGTCATGGTACACATCTGCAAAATCTTCATCCCAGCTGGGCTCTTCAGGCCTTGCATGTTCTAATGTGGTCTACAAGATGACATACAGACATTCTCAAATTATGACATGGCATTTTCATTTATTATACTACTAGGGTAGTACATATAGTATGAATCTTTTTTTGTACATCAGACAATGGATTGAGAACTTCTATTTATATATGTGTAGATATAGGTTATATAGGATTATTTTGAGTATACAAAAATATGGAAAGACATAAACTAAGTTGCAATATGAATTACCTGAGGGTAGGGATGAGGAGGGGGTGCTAATATGGAGGAAAGGATAGGAAGTGTCCATAATTGAAAAAAAATTAAGGGTGTTATGATCTCATTTCTGTAAAATAACACACAGACACACACAGACACACAGACACACAGACACACACACACACACACACAGGGATGATCAACAAAATGCTAATGGTGGCTATTTCAGGAATGTGGGATTTCTGATGACCTTAACTTTCTTTATATTATATTATTATAATTAGAAAAAAGCTTCTCATTATTAAAAATACATTGCTAAAAAAAGGTTTTTAGGATATACATTTAGAAAATGAGGTTACATATGTACTCAAATGTTTAGTGATGCAATAGCCCTGAAAACCCAATTCATGTGTAGGATTTTACATCAAGATAAATCCACACAGGGTGCCTGGGTGGCTCAGTGGGTTAAGCCTCTGCGTTTGGCTCAAGTCATGATCTCAGGGTCTTGGGATCGAGACCCACATCAGGCTCTCTGCTCAGCGGAGAGCCTGTTTCTCCCTCTTTCTTTGCCTGCCCCTTTGCCTACTTGTGATCTCTCTCTCCCTCTGTCAAATAAATAAGTAAAATCTTAAAAAAAAAAAAAGATAAACCTACTCAATTATTTTGACTTTTTCTAGTATTCTGCTTTCTTCTTGAAATGCTTTTAAGAATATGAAATCTTTTAAAAATATGCTTTTAAGGATATGAAAACAGTAACTATCAAAATGATAAGGGAATGAGTAAACACTGATAAACAAGAAAAACAGAAACATGGGGAGAGGCAAAATGAGGATACCCTCAACACACACACACATCCACCCAAGGAAGTACACATACAACCATCTGGGGGAGGTACGGATGCTGTCCCAAGGACCTGGGATCTGTCAATACATCAGACAGACACAATGTTTTACAAGCGAGAAAACTGGCTGAGTAGTCCTTTGTCAAAGATTATACAATTTAAGAGCAAAAGTGGAAATGACACAAAGAATTCAATGTTTTTTCCATTACTGATCTTTGTAGACATACACCTGTAAAAAAAGAATATCTGAATTCTTCCCTTTTCTTACCAATGAAAATAAAAACTGTAATCGATGATGACATAACTCAGAGTAATAATTTACCTAAAAATTAAGCAAGCAGACATATCCCAGAAATAGGTATCTTGAACCCAGTCACTCAATAGGTAAGCTTTTCCCCCTTGTTTTCCTTCACTTATACTTCAACCAGTTGCCAGATCAGGAGGGAAGAGTTTAAGGTGACTAGCTGAATCCTGAACATGGATTTCATCTGCTCTGATGCCTCTGAAAACTTGAAAGCACATTCTTTTTATTTAATTTTATTTTTTCAGTGTTCCAAGATTCACTGTTTATGCACCACACCCAGTGCTCCATGCAATACATGCCCTCCGTAATACTACCACCAGGCTCACCCAAACCCTTCCCCCCCTCCCCTCCAAAACTCTGTTTCTCTGAGTCCACAGTCTCTCATCCTCCAATTTCCCCCAACTCACTTCTCCTCTCCATCTCCTAATGTCCTCCGTGTTATTCCTTATGTTCCACAAGTAAGTGAAACCATAGAATTGACTCTCTCTGCGTGACTGATTTCACTCAGCATAATCTCCTCCAGTCCTGTCCATGTTGATACAAAAGTTGGGTATTCATCCCTTCTGATGGAGGCATAATATTCCATTGTATATATGGACCATATCTTCTTTATCCATTTGTCTGTTGAAGGGCATCTTGGCTCTTCCCACAGTTTGGTGACTGTGGCCATTGCTGCTATGAACATTGGGGTGCAGATGGCCCTTCTTTTCACTACATCTGTATCTTTGGGGTAAATACCCAATAAGTACAATTCCGGGGTCATAGGGTAGCTCTATTTTTAATTTCTTAAGAAATCTCCACACTGTTTTCCAAAGTGGCTACACCAACTTGCATTCCCACCTACAGTGTAAGAGGGTTCCCCTTTCTCCACATCCTCTCCAACATTTGTTGTTTACTGTCTTGTTGATTTTGGCCATTCTAACTGGTGTAAGGTGGTATCTAAATGTGGTTTTGATTTGAATCTCCCTGATGGCTAGTGATGATGAACATTTTTTCATGTGTCTGTTAACCATTTGTATATCTTCTTTGGAAAAGTGTCTGTTCATGTCTTCTGCCCATTTTTTAACATGATTATCTGTTTTGTGTGTGTTGAGTTTGAGAGTTCTTTAGAGATCTTGGATATCAGCCCTTTGTCTGTAGTGTCATTTGCGAATATTTTCTCCCATTCTGTGGGTTGCCTCTTTGTTTTGTTGACTGTTTCCTTTGCTGTGCAGAAGCTTTTGATCTTGATGAAGTCCCAAAAGCACATTCTGATAACTGCTCTAAGAAGTATAAATAGCCCATGTTACTTAAGCTCAGTTCAAAATTCACTTCAGGTTCGTGCTCAAACTTTGTAGGAAGGATCCCTGAGAGACCATAGGGATCTGCCTGCCCATCCATAGTACCAGATAAGCTAACTAATAATTGGAAGCATCAATTTAAAACTTGGCCTAGAGCAAGCCTTACGAATAGGTAGAAACTACCTATTTCAGTGGGCACTAAACAGAGAAGCGCTAAACAGAGTTTTCCCCTAACTTAACTCATGCCATCCACTCAGGATAGAGGATACTAGGAAGGGAATTGTGATAGCTGAGGGGAATGGGGGCACTGAGTAAAGGCCTGCAGAGAGAAAACTGTTTAATGTCCAGGTCATTACTTCTCCACTTCCACTTTCCTGCATAAAGCTTTGGCCCTGAGTTCACAGACTTCCTCTTTTTTCCACCTCCTACCATCAGCCTGCTTACCTGGATGCCCATGTGGATAAACCAATCAAATGCCCTGCCTCTTGCTTCTCAGAACTTATCTTTACTAAGTTCTCTACTTTTCCTTAAAACCCCATTCTGCATCATCCCCAGGAATAGCTTAGCCTCTGAAATTGAGACATTCAGTCCCTGACTATAACCTCTAACCAAGATTCACATTCAATTACTCCCAGGCAACTGGTTCTTTTTTTTTTTTTTTAAGATTTTATTTATTTATTGACAGACAGAGATCACAAGTAGGCAGAGAGGCAGGCAGAGAGAGATGGAAGCAGGCTCCCCGCTGAGCAGAGACCCCCCCTATGTGGGGCTCGATCCCAGGACCCTGGGATCATGACCTTAGCCGAAGGCAGAGGCTTAACCCACTGAGCCACCCAGGCACCCTGGCAATTGGTTCTTTAAATCATCAGGATCTCCTCTGCATAGACCCTTCTACTTTCTCATATTTTATCAGCCATTAAGTCCAGCCCAGCTTCATTTTCTTCTCTTAGTTGTTTAGAGAATGGTCCAGCATTCAAACATTGTTTTGCCCAAATCCTCAACCCCCAGGACTGATATTCTTGCTCTTGCCCACCTAACAAAACTCATATTCCTCTTCTCTATGCCTGAAATCAGACTGTAGGACACTGCAGCAGAAAAAAAAACACAAAACTGTGAAGTTTATGGTGACAGATTGGTCCTACTCTAACGTTTCCCTTGAATGATGCCTGGCAATCCTATCTTTTTCTGGTCAGTTCTCTCCTCAAATATCCAATTGTGTCATTAGTTCCCCACCTCACTTAAACATGTGGCCTGTTCTTTATTTCCCAGGTAAAGTAGAAGCAGTTAGAAGAAAATGTCCTCAACTTCCTGCTACTAAAGCAGTAAAATTTTCAGAATCTGTGTCTATCCTTTTCTTCTTCCTTTCTGCCAAAACAGGAGAAATGTCCCTCCTCCCACTCAGGATTAATTCCCTGAGTTCTGGATTCTATCCCTTCTAGTCTTCATTGGTACCATTGTAAACAAACCTCTGACCTTGTGTTTTCACTCTGCAAGTGTCTCATCCTTCTTCTCTATGCAACCAAGCTTCTTTAGTTGTCTGTACTCATTCTATTTCCACACTCCCACACATTCTTTAAGTCACTGAAATCTAGTTCCAGCCCCACCAATCCATTAAAACTGATCTTGCCACAGATAAAGATTACTTGATAAACCCAATGGATATTTTTTGAGTCTTTTCCTCACTTCATTTTCTCAGCAGCATTTGGCATTATGAGCTATTTCCTCCTTCTTGGCACCTCTTTTTTCTCAACTTTCAAAAAGCCATAATCTCTCTTCTTTTTACTTCCTGGGCCAATTCCTCTCTTCCCTTTGCAGATTCTTCTTCCTCTGTTCATCCCGTAAGTGTTAGTGTGTTCATTTATTTGTATATTCATCTATATATATTTTTTTGCCATCTACTTATCCCATCTATCCACCCCATACCAAAGCACTGTTATTTTCAGGCACTGGGTACCAGAGCTATAATAGAGAATACAATAAAGATTTCCAGGCGCCTATCCACACAAGCAGGAGATACAGGTAAGTCAACAGACAACTATAATGCGGGGTCTCATCAAGATTCTGTACAGGAATGCACTCTTTTCCTTCTACATAGTCACCCCAGGCAATTTCATTCATTCCATGACTTCAAAATTTATCTATGTATGAATGACTTCCATACCCATGTCTCCAATCCAATCATCTTTCCTGAGTGTCAGGTGTACACAGCTAAGTGCTTATGAGACTTCTCCACAAAGGTACCTCTTGTAGGCACTTCCCATTTAAAGGGTATAAACTGGAGCCATCATTTTTATGCTATAACTTGCTTCTCAGGTGAAGGGAGCTCAAGTGAAGGGAGCCACCATTCCATCATTCCCTCAGTTGTCCAAGCCAGAAATCTGAGCCAAGTGATATTTTATCTTTCAAGTCTCGGCTTAAATATTACCAGCTTAGGGACGCCTGGGTGGCTCAGTTGGTTAAGCGGCTGCCTTCGGCTCAGGTCATGATCCCAGCGTCCTGGGATCGAGTCCCGCATCGGGCTCCTTGCTCGGCAGGGAGCCTGCATCTCCCTCTGCCTGCCTCTCTGTCTGCCTGTGCTCGCTCTCTCTCTCTCTAACAAATAAATAAATAAAATCTTTAAAAAAAATATTACCATCTTAAACAGGAGTTGTCTAATGCTATATAAATTAGGTTCTCCCAACCTACCTCATCCCCTTCATGGCTCTCCATGACAGCACCCTACTTATTTCCTTAATAACATTTTTAAAGTTGTAATTTACGTACTTATTAAGTGTCTTCTTCACTAACATTACATGAGAATAAGGGCCAGATTTGTTATATTGATACATCCCCAATATCTGGTACAGGATCCACACACAGTGTTTGCTGAATAAACAAATATATGAATGGAAAGTCTTTGGTATCTTCTCTTTAGCTACCATTTTAACTACCATTATTCTAGACTAAGCTTTCATAATTTCTCCCCTAACTACAACAGTCTTCTAACTTATTCCAGTATTTCTCCCTTGCAGGATAAACTCTTCACACTAATGCACTGAACTGATATTCCTGAAGTGCAAATACAAACATCATCTTCTCTGCTAAACTCTTTTAAAGCTGCTCATTACCTTCGGCATAAAGACAGAATGCAAGATGGCTTGCAACTCTCTTTCTTAGCCATTCTGAACAACTTTCAGTTTTTCTAATGTGCCATGGGCTCTCTCACCTCCAGACCTTTATATTTATACCCCTTACCTAGGATATTATTTCTCTCCTCTCCCACCACACACCTTCCACCCACCTATTTCCAACTAATCTTTTATGCCTCAACTCACTTTCTCTTTCCTGTGCGAAGCTTTTCTGAGGTTCTCCTGCTCTGTGTTCTCCTTGCAAATTAATTTAATTTTTATTTTTTTTTAAGATTTTACTTATTCACTTGAAAGAGAGAGAGTGCATGAGTGGGGGGTGGGGAAGAGGGGGAGGGAGAAGCAGGCTCCCCGCTGAGCAGGAAGCCCCACATGGGGCTTGATCCCAGGATGTGAGATCATGACCTAAGCTGAAGGGAGATGCTTAACCAACTGAGCCACCCAGGCACCCCCATGGCACTCAATTTTAAATATTCGTCTGCTGTCAGTCTGTAAACTCTATGAAGGTAAGAGCTGTGTCTATTTTCTTTCTGCTTATTCCCAAGTGCCTAACACAATACCTGATGCCTAACAGAAGCTCAGTTCACATTTGATGAATGGATGAATACAAAGAGACTTGAGAAGACAACACTGAAATGGAACATAGGGCACCACCAAAAACAGATAGCCAACTTCACAATTCACAGTTGGCTCTGTTAAGCTTTCCTCATCTAGCCAAGCTTACTTTTCATAATTTTAAAAAATTAGTGCAATAGCAAAGACATAGCAGTTGATTAGGAAAAAAACATAAAAGGTTTTTAGAGGCTGAAAACGTAGATCCTACAACAGTAAGCAAGAAAAGGAAACACTGAAGAAAAGAGAATTCCTCCACACAGTAGGGGTTCACAGTCATACACACTTTGGAAGGCTATCAGAACCTCTGCTACCAGGCAGGTACATCCATTGAAGTACAGCTCTGTTGTCAGGGGGCAATGGTCCTCCACAATGGAAATCCCTTATATAATAGCAGGATATTCGGTACATCTCTGCAGAGATGGGACAGACATCCTTCCTTGGAGCTGTACCTCACTGTATCACCTAAAGTTATCATCACTTATATTTATAACAATGACTCGGGGTGCTCAAGAGTCTGAGATCAAGAGCTGCACACTCCTCCTACTGAGCCAGCCAGACACCCCTGCACTACATTTTTAGAAGATCTTTGTTAAAAGGTGGTGAAGGCAAAAGTTTCATGATTTAAATATATTAGTATCTGAAATATCTGTTAAGTCTATTTATAGTAAATGGAGCTCCTTCCTTCAAAACCAAGGTCATCGATATTACTGTAAACATTATGCTTTTTCACCTTTTTACTGATGGTCCCGTTATCCTTCTCAGGTGACTGTAATACTGTTTACCCACACACTGCAGCCATGCGTTAGCCCCCTTTCTGGGGCTCATCATACTTGGATTTTTCTGATCTTAGCAAGGCTGCAGCTTCTTTTTTTTTTATTTAAAAAAATTTTTTTTTTTAAAGATTTTATTTATTTATTTGACAGACAGAGATCACAAGTAGGCAGAGAGGCAGGCAGAGAGAGAGGAGGAAGCAGGCTCCCCGCAGAGCAAAGAGCCCGATATGGGGCTTGATCCCAGGACCCTGGGATCATGACCTGAGCCGAAGGCAGAGGCCTTAACCCACTGAGCCACCCAGGCGCCCCAAGGCTGCAGCTTCTAATCTCTGCTGGCCTTTTGGTGACTTGCAACATAGTTTCTTTTTCCTTTTTAACTCTTCTTTTCAGTTGCTGATTCCTACATTTCTTGAGCTTGTACAAGCTGTTCAGCTTTTATAATTTTCAGAGCCTGAATACATCCAGTGGGTGTAACAGTATTTGGGTCCTCTTGGTTTTTTTCCTGACAGTCATTTTTTAATTTTTAGAATTAGCTTCTTTGCTCTTTCTTTCCTTAATTCTTTAAAAACAAACAAGCAACTATACTTCTAGAATCCTGGCATTGCTAGAAAGCTGAACTCCATGTAATATGGGGTGCTATGTATCTACTAAATTTGCAGAGGGTGAGAACAGATTACTTGCTTTATGGAGGCTTGTTGATTTTAATTCACTGTAAATCCGTACTCTTGTGAGTAAATGAATAAGTATAAAGTGTTTTTATTTTGTTATATTAATATTATTATTATTTTACTATTGCTACAATCATTAATCTGGAAGATAGTCAAATTCCTATTTTTTGGATGGCTAATATGCAGAATAATAAGGAAAACCATAAATTAGTGAATATGGTAATTATTTTTTTATAGTAATATCAATTTAAACACCTAACCAATCACTGACTTAACATTTGGGAAGTTGTCTCTTTAGTGACACCAAATCAGGGCTAGAAGAGGCTCTGCTTCCAGATCTTTTATCAAACCAACAGCAATCCTAGAAGAGGGGTTGATTGCTTCCTTCAGGAACTCTTGAGCACTCTTCTTCCCCCAGCTTCTCTACATGCTCCCAAGTATTTACCCTGATCTCAACACTAAGTGCACAGTGTTATTGGCTATAGACTTCTTTGTCTCCTTCCACAGACCATAAGCTCCTTGAAGGCAAAGACTTATTCTCAACTGTGTACTCAACCCATTTTAGATGTACAAAAAAATACTGCCTGAATAAATTAAGTAGAACTATTCTTTTACTACACCTATGTTCTTTTTCATCAGCAGAAAGATGTGGTTTCTTCAAATAATAATAATTATAGGCATATCTTTTTTTTAAGGCAACTGTGTTCCTAATATTTAAAATAATACATGTAAATAGTGTCATCTTTTTAAAATATACTAGGAAACCCTAATGGGCATGAAGCAAACTGCTTTGAACAACAAAATATGACCCCATAAATTGATTTTCAAATTCTCATAGACCGAGTTGCTTAAAGTGAGATATAATTCACTCGTTATAGCTTGCAATTATCAAATTTGTCTGTTTATGTAGTTTTGTTTCTGGCTCTCTAACTCAAATGTAAATTTCATTTTGTGTCTGTCTCATTCACCATTTTATGTCCGTATTTTTTCACATTACAACACTGAGAAATCAGAATGCATCTTGTACTGATGGTATCTTGGTATTCTATCATTGTTTAATTGGTGGTGGTGTTCTATCTTAGTAGTAAATAAAATAATGGTGTGTGTTATGATCAATGGCATCTTAGACTTTATGAAATAAGAAATATTAAATAAATTAAATATATTAAATAAAATCAATTATACAAATAAATGAAATATATTTTTAAAAAATGATTACATTATGTAACCATAAAAATAACAGTGAGGGAGCCCCTGGGTGGCTCAGTCGGTTGAGTGACTGACTCTTGATTTAGGCTCAGATCATGATCTCAGGGTTGTAAGATCAAGCCCTGCATTGGGCTCTGCACTGAGCATGCAGCCTGCTTAAGATTCTTTCTCTCCTTCTGCCCCTCCGACCCCCATTTACGCCTGCTTGCTCTCTTAAAAAAAAAAAAAAGGCAACAACAACAGTGAGGATAAGTGAGAAGACAAAAGTAAAAGCTTAAAATGAACCACTACTGCTAGTTTAAGGTTTCCAGATGATACAGGTCACCCGGTTAAATTAGAATTTCATATAAGAAAAGAATAAATTTTACTCTAAGTATGTTCCATATGATATGTGGGATATACTTATACTAAAAAAAATTATTCATTCTTTGAGATTTAAGAGATTTAATCTTTGAGATTAAGTGTTTTTAATTGCTAAATCTGTCAAACCTGTCCTGGTTAGAAATACAAAAGTAGTTTCCCTTTTACAAAGACATTACATAAAGTATCTGGTGCTTACCCTCATATAGGAAGGAAGCATATGAACATCTATATAGATCATATATTATGGAATGAAGTCTTGTATGTTGAGAAAAAACAATTCCACAACTGTTTCACTATTACTTTAGCAATTTAAAAGCTTCATCGAAATCCAGAATATTCCTGAAATTCACAATCTGATCTATTTTCTTACCTCAGCATAAGCTTTGGCCCATGAACTGGCCAGCTGATGTAAATCTACTTCACCTGATTTCACAGCTTCCAGGGATGCTTCAGCATCGCTGTCATAATCCCTGAGGGATTCTTCTTTTATAAACTGGCTCAGAGCTTCTTTTAAGTCTGTAACAGGGATAAGAAATGCCAACATCAGCAAAATCCCGACATAAAGAGGGAACATTTTACCTGGAAAGGTCTTCCAGTGTGAAATTTTATCAAGCTTATATCCTTAACTGAATGTCTAAATAAAATAAAATTAGCTTGGGGATCATTTGACTAGTTTCACAATTATTTTTTTTTACTATTACAGGTTACTGCATTGAGAATAGTTAAAACTCTTAACTCTTATGTATAATCCTGACACTAATTTAAAAACATTGCTTTCTTAAGTCTGATTTTTCAGTTTGAAACTGAAAAGAAAAACTGAAAAAGAAACTGAAAAACTGAAAAAGAAAAATCTACAGATTTTCAGGGTCTGAAGGTAATTGTATTTAAGTAAAAAAAGCTTCCTATAAATAGAGTTACATTCTTTGAATTTGAAAGAGAAATTGGATAATTAGCATATTAAATGGATTTAATTGGGATGATCTATAATTTCAGTTTTAGCAACCCTACTTAAGAGATGATATAATGGAAAGAGCACAAGGATAGAAATCAGGATATTTGTGTTCTGGTTTTGGCTCTGTCACTATGTTTGTAACTTTAGACCCATGGTTCTCGGTTTTTAGCACGCATCAGAATTCCCTGGAGGGCTTACTGAAATAGACTGCTACATGCCACCCCCAGAGTGTCTGATTCTGAAAGAATGGGGCGAGGCCCAAGAATGTGCATTTCTAAGAAGGTTCCAAGGGATTCTGTAGCTTCTGATCAAGGAACAACCTATGGGAACTTCTGCCTTAGGCAAACAATTTAACTTTTCAATGTACCAGTTTCCTTATTTGTACAATGAATTGTGTTAAAAAGTTCCTAGATTCCATTACAACTCTATGACCTAACATATTCTCAGCTTCAAATGTTTTTATCATTTGCAAGATAGAACACAGAGACCTTTTACAAATGATTTAATACAGATGACCTTATGGAATTAATTTAGGTAAGCAATAATTATTCAAAGATTAGTATTACTTCCCTTCCATGACTTCTCAGGAATAGAGGACCAGATCATTAAAAGGGCAATGCATTTAGCAATGCAATTCTATAATATCATAATTAGTGATAACTGAAATGAATCCACCCAACTAAATTAAGAGGGTAAGCATTCTAACCCAAACCTTGTAACTAATTTTTCATTTTTTTTAAACATGGGGCATGAACTTACAACCTGAGATCAAGACCTGAGCTGGGATCAAGAGTCAGATGCTTAACTAGCCAAGTTGCCCTGGTGCCCCTATAATTCAATTTTTATACTAAATTACCTAGTAGACAACTACAAGGGCTATAGAAAAAAATTCAATAAAACAAAGGCCTGGGGAACCTTTTTATTCTAGGAAGCAATTAAACACATCTGCTGTTTCAAGCTTCTCAGGCTTAAGCTTTCTAATATGAAATGTCTAAGGAAAGAGACTATCAGAAAATAATAAAGTGGTATTAAAAAAATCAGTCCTCAGGGTGCCTCAGGGTGGCTCAGTTGGCTAAGGTCTGACTCTTGATTTTGGCTCAGGTCATGATCTCATGGGTCATGAGATCAAGCCCAGTGCTGGGCTCCATGCTCAGTGGGGAATCGGCTTGAAGATTCTCTCCCTCTGCTCCTCCCCCCACCCTCACATGCTTGTTGTGACTCTCTCTTTAAAATAAATAGATAAACCTTTACAAAATCAGTTCTCACCTTTTTCTATAAAGCATGGTAAACTGTGAAGCAGCATCAGACGCCCGTGTAAATGACTGGCATTCTCTTGAACAGGAAATTTGAGAGGCACCCTCAGTTCTAAGCACTGACTTCCTACTTTGAATTTATAAACAAATTCCCTCTCTGTGTTGCAGAATCTTTCTCTGCTTTTCTTCATCTTCTTTGGCAGGATTTCTATAGAACAAACAAACAAAAATCCAGCAGATTATAAGTTCATGAAAATCATGTTTCGTTATTGTTGTACCACTTCTAAGAAAATGTTCCACAACTCAGTGATTTTGTTCGTGTGACTCAAAGCTAATTATTCTTGGTTTTCCTACCTTTATCCCTGCATTTTAATCTTCATGAAGAAAATGAAGTGCTTCTTTTTAAAAAAAAAAAGTTCCTTTTGAATTTCACTTAGGAAAAAAAAATTATGCCCAGAAAGTATTTTGCATACTGCATAAAGTATTTAGGCAGGATTCTCAATAATAGAGAGAGAACATGGAGAGAAGAGCAGAGAAGATTTTTAGGAAGAGATGACTAGATGGACAGATAGAGAGTTTATGAAACAACTGGTGAATACAAAGTCAACGAAACAGATTAGGGACCAAGAAGTGATCCTGAAGATGTTGGATGTTGTGAGTATGAGATCTTACTGGATATGGATGCAAGAAAGATGGTGTTGGGAAGATTTCCACGTGAGAAAAAGATATACCAAAAAAAGTACAGTATATCCCAAAAGGTAAATTGGACACATTTTTTAAAGACGAGATTCTGGCCACAAAGAGTAAGAATCAATATCAATTAAGGATTTATTTATCAGCCTCCTTAGTAGACTCCCTCTCTACACTTTTCACCATCAAATCAGTTTTCACACTATTCTCTATGCTGAAGTTACAGTAATCTTTTCAAAGTGCCTATCTGATCATGTTGCTCATCTACTTAAAACTTTTTGATCATATTCCATTACTCTCAGGATAAAATTCAAATGCCTACACCCAGCACACAATGTTTCTATTCCCAGACTTTTCACCCCAGCACCTGCATCCTCTCATCCTCAACACACAAATTCACAAACCATTTTCCAGTCATATTAAGCTCTTCTTAATACCAAACCTCTCTTTCCACTTCCAACCTTTTTGAATGGTTTTTCTTTGCCTAGACCACTCTTACTGCTTTTTTCTTGGATAACAACTACTCATTCTTCAGGTCTCAGCTTAGATGGGCACGGGGGAGTCTTTAAATTTGTAGGACTGTCATAAGGATTAATCGAATAATAACTACGAAGCATCTGACAAACAAGATGATCAATAGATGAAGGCTAATGGTAATAATAAAAGTTCTCTAATACCGTAATAATTTTAAAAATCGTAAGTTACTGATTGAGTATACATGAGGAAGACAAAGGCAGTTAGGGAACACTGTAAAAGGGAACGAAAGTCAGGGATAAATGGGTTATGATCTAATCTTGTTTAGATTCAGTATTTTCTTTTTTTTTTTTTTAAAGATTTTATTTCCTTATTTGCCAGAGAGTGAGAGAGAGAGAGAGAGCACACACAAGCAGGCAGAGTGGCAGGCAGAGGCAGCGAGAGAAGCAGGCTCCCCAGGAGCAAGAAGCCCGATGTGGGACTAGATCCCAGGACCCTGGGATCATGACCTGAGCCGAAGGCAGTGGCTTAACCAACTGAGCCACCCCGGCGTCCCTAGATTCAGTATTTTCGATCAACAAAAACCATTAACTCCGGTTTTAAACGGTTCAACATATAAACTCACTATATTTCAACTAACTGAAACTTTAGTTCTCTCTCCCCACTTTTTATTTATTTATTTATTTATTTTTAGCGGGTGTAAAATCAAGGAAGGTTTTCCGGTTAAAATTGGGATGGGATCCTGCCGCCAACAGAGTGCAGGTTCTGAGTGCAGGAAAGGGACGGCAAGCTGCCGGCGCGAGAAGCTCTGGCCGAATGAGGACAACACCCCCTCCATAACGCGGCTGCTGTCCTAGAGATTTTCCTCGCCCTTGGTCCTGGGCTCACCTACCCTAGTTCCGAAGTCCTGAGCCGAACACACATCCGAGCTGTCAGTGAGCTGGAGCACAGGGAACATCAGCTGACTTACCCATTTGTTTTTACAGCCAACAGATCCGCTTCAGCAGATTCGCCCATAACTCTTCCTCTTTCCCAACACTCTGTAGAAAATTCCTCGATCTAAGTGCCCCCTTTTTCAATCCTACCTCAATTTAATCATTTAAAAAACGTAGGAATGTGTATTTTTACTGTATTTCTACTGATTTCTAAGGAAATCGTCGTGGCGAAAGTGCAAAGACAAAGCACAAACTCTGCTTTGGTAGACCGGATGCGGAAGGGCAATGCCTTGGGAACTGTAAGAGCAATAAGCTCTTCTCAGAGCGCATGCGCAGCTGCAAGAATGGCTGGTAATCATTGGAGGGCTGGTGGCAGGGGGCGGAGAGCTCCGGTGTCTGGTTTTGGGCGGGAATTGAAGCCGCCGCTGCGGCCAACAGAACTTGAAAGCTGCGAATTTTCAGCCTAGGAGGGGGCCATGGTGCGGCCTGTGAGGTGAGTAGTTCGTGACAGCGGCGGGGATGGGAAGAGAAAGCAGGAGGACGCTGTAGGCAACTTCGTCTACACACGATTGATGGGTAAGGGCCAAATAGGACGGCGGGTAGCGACGGTGGGATGGGATGGACGGTTTCTGGGAAGCTGGCCAGTGTCCACTGAGAGTCCCCCAATCCGCAGAAGTATCCTAATATGCTAACTTTTTCCTTCTTTTTGCCTCCCTTCGCAGCTATTGCGGATTCTTTTACCCACCCATTCAAATAAGCCCTGGTTGTGTTAGCGTTGGAACAGCGCTTTACATTTCACCGAGCTCCTGCTTGCGTGTTTTTTCATTTTTTCATCACTAGTTCTTTGATATAACAGTCTAGATATCCCTGCTTTTATCGATTTAAACTCCCAGGCATAAAGGACAATTTAGCTGAGTCAGACAGCTAGTGAGTGGCAGGGTAACACTCAAACCTAAATCTTGTGGCTCTAGATCCTCTGTGCTTCCATTATACTGTTTGAAACTATTCCCCTTCCTAACCACAGTGGGGTGCTATGGAGGCCTAGAGTCAGCCACTCCTTCAGAGAGTTACTTGTATACTGTACTAATTGTGGGAGGTTACATTCCAGTCAAGGGGTAAGGTTAGGAAGCCACAAATCAATACTGCAAAGTGATGGAGAGTGAGGAGGAAAAACTTATTTTAAATAGTGTAGTTAGGATGCACCTCTCTGCAGAGATAATACATGATCTGAGACATGAATGATGAGAATGGACTAGCCAGTGAAAATCTGGGACAGTCCAGATAGCAGGGACAAGAGCCAAGGCCCTGAACTTGACTATGTTTGAGGAACAGAAAGAAGGCCACTAAAGCCGTAGCATTAGCAAGCAGTGGAGAGTATTGTAGATTAGATCAGAGAAATAGGTAGGGACCAGAGTAGGTAGGACCTTGTAGGCTCTAGAAAGGAGTTTAGATTTTATTCTATGTAGAATAGGAAGCCAGTGGAGAGTTTTAAGTAGAGCAAGGAAATCTAATTTTGACTTTATAAAATTCACTGGCTCCTGGTGGAGAAAGAATGGAAGATGGGGACAGGGAAACCATTATATCATTGGATAGTGGTTTGGAGTAGGGTGTTACCAGTGGACATGGGATGGGACAGATAAATTTGGGATATATTTTGGAGAGATTGCTGACAGAACTTGTTGATGAAGTGAATGTAGAGGTAAGGGGATAAAAGAATCAAAGATGATTTCACAGTATTTTTGGCCTGAGTTACTTGAATGGATGATCCTTGTACTAACCAAGGTAGGGAAGAATAGGAAAGGGAACAGCTTTGGGTGTGGGGGATCAGGAGTTCCATTTTTGAGCTCATGAAGTCTGAAATGGATTTAAACACCCAAAGAGCTAAGACATAATCCCCTTGTCTGGAATAGCAGTTGTCAAAGTACTGTCTACAGACCCTAGGGTTCTCTGAAACCCTGTAAGGAGGTCCATGAGGTCAAAACTATTTTCATAGTAATCTCAAGACATTGCTCGCTTTATTCATTGTTCTGTCATCCGCACTGCAATGGTGGCATAACAGCTGGAGCCTCAGCACAAATTAAGACAGTGGCACCAAACTGCACAAATATCTTTGTATTCGTTACTACTGCACACTCAGAGTACAAAAAAAAAAAAGAGAGAGAGAGAAAAGGCCAGTTTCACTTAAGACTGTGTTTGAATTCTCATATTATAGCTCAACTGCTGAGCGTACTTCTTTTATTAAGAGGTTTTATTATATTTTACTATTATTCAGTTTTCAGAGTTTCTAAAGGGGTTTTCATATTTTATTGAGCTTTCAAATTCTTTAACTTCAAAGAGCAGGAGAGTGACAACAGTTACATATGTACACATAAACTACTTCTACAGTGGTTGTCTTCAGGGAAAGCGCTTGTGAGATTGAGTTGGGAGCTGAACTGACCTCTTTTTTCATAGAATACCATTTTATTTGAAAGAACTGGCCTACTAGGTTATTCACACTTGTATTTGGCAGAAGATAGAAAAGAAAACCACAATACCGTCTTATTTAGTGCCTAGGAGAAGGGGGAAGAAAGTGAGTTTATTTTTTTCCACTTTGAATATCACTTTCTTCTAATGGCTCTCTAAAGTAGTAGAAAGACTTGTTTCAGGTGGCAGGTACAAGTCACTCACCATTGTTTCAGTGTCCAGCGCATAAAGAACATTATTTAGTATTGTGGGGAGATCTAAAAAAGGGAGACAATAGCTTTCAGTGTCAAGTTTATAATCTAATAAGGAGACAGAATGCACAGATAAAACTAAAGCATACATGTAACAGGAACTTGTAAGTGCCCCACAGCAATTAAACAGTATGTAAATTGTGTTAATGATATTGATTATTTTTATTTTGACAGTTATCTGAATACATTTTTCCTTATCAGATATAGCAAGTATAGTTGTAATTATTTCAGCTAATGCTAAGTTCCAACTCTAAAATCCAACTCGTGTTCCAAGTTTAAGTATTCTTAAGAGAATCGAAACACATTTTCCTTTACTCAGTGGTCTTAAGGATTGGAGGTCAGAAATTGGCATTTGTGTAATTAAATTTCTCTCTTGGTCATAGGCATAAGAAACCAATCAATTACTCACAGTTTGAGAATTCTGACAGCGATGGTAAGTGGAGATTCGTATTTTTGCTTTAAAAATTTGGAAATTTATTTTCTCAGAATTTATATAACATAGAACTCTAACATTGAACATATTGTCCAGGCATATATGAGCTAGGGCTGTAAGAATGATCTTCTAAGCATTTGAGATGATTATGCTGTAATTACACTGACAAGAATTATGTAGGTAAGTGATAAGTGAACAGGGCCAGGTGAGATGGCTTTTTAGATCTAAGCTATTCTAGGTTCATGTTTCTCATAGTGGGGTTTGTCTCCTCTTGTCCCTTTCCCTAAGAAGAAACACATTGTCTATTAAAACACAAATGTGTTATGGAATATAATATGAAATCTCCATTAATGGTACAATAAACAAAATCTTATATATGACTTCTTCTATATCTATTCATCTGTCAGTGAACATTCAGGCCCTTTCCATAATTTGGCTATTGTAAATGCTGCTGCCAAGAACCATAAGATACTTGGGAATAAAACCAACCAAAGAGGTAAAGGATCTGTACTCGAGGAACTACAAAACACTCATGAAAGAAATTGAAGAAGACACAAAAAGATGGAAGAGCATTCCATGCTTATGGATCAGAAGAATAAGCATTGTGAAAATGTCCATACTGCCTAGAGCAATCTATACTTTCAGTGCCATCCTAATCAGAATTCTACTGGCATTTTTCAGAGAGCTGGAAAAACAATCCTAAAATTTGTATGGAACCAGAAGAGACCCCGAATTGCTAAGGAAATGTTGAAAAAGAAAAACAAAACTGGGGGCATCACGTTGCCTGATTTCAAGCTTTACTACTAAGCTGTGATCACCAAGACAGCATGGTACTGGCACAAAAACAGACACATAGACCAGTGGAACAGAGTAGAGAGCCCAGACATGGACCTGTAACTCTATGGTCAAATAATCTTTGACAAAGCAGGAAAAAATACCCAGTGGAAAAAAGACAGTCTCTTCAATAAATGGGGCTGGGAGAATTGGACAGCTATGTATAGAAGAATGAAACTCGAACATTTTCTTACAACCATACATAAAGATAAACTTGAAATGGATAAAAGACCTCAATGTGAGGCAGGAATCTTGTCAAAATCCTAGAGGAGAACATGGGCAGTAACCTCTTCGACATCGGCCACAGCAACTTCTTTCGAGACATGTCTCCAAAGGCAAAAGAAACAAAAGTGAAAATGAACTTTTGGGACTTCATCAAGATAAAAAGCTTCTGCACAGCAAAGGAAACAGTCAACAAAACAAAGAGGCAACCTACAGAATGGGAGAAGATATTTGCAAATGACACTACAGACAAAGGGCTGATATCCAAGATCTATGAAGAACTCTTAAACTCAACACACACAGAACAGATAATCATGTCAAAAAATGGGCAGAAGACATGAACAGACCCTTCTCCAAAGAAGACATACAAATGGCTAACAGACACATGAAAAAATGTGCATCATCATTAGCTGTCAGGGAGAATCAAATCAAAACCACATTGAGATACCACCTTACACAGTTAGAATGGCCAAAATTAACAAGACAGTAAACAACAAATGTTGGAGAGGATGTGGAGAAAGGGGAACCCTCTTACACTGTTGGTGGGAATGCAAGTTGGTGCAGCCACTTTGGAAAACATTATGGAGATTCCTTAAGAAATTAAAAGTAGAGCTACCCTATGACCCTGGAATTGCACTACGGGGTATTTACCCCAAAGGTACAGATGTAGTGAAAAGAAGGGCCATCTGTACCCCAATGTTCATAGCAGCAATGGCCACAGTCATCAAACTGTGGAAATCAAGATGCCCTTCAACAGACAAATGGATAAAGAAGATGTGGTCCATATATACAAAGGAGTATTATGCCTCCATCAGAAAGGATGAATACCCAGCTTTTACATGGACGGGACTGGAGGAGATTATGCTGAGTGAAATCAGTCAAGCAGAGAGAGTCAATTATCATATGGTTTCACTTACTTGATGATCATAAGGAATAATACGGGAGGACATTGGGAGATGGGAGGAGAAGTGAATTGGGGGAAATTGGAGGGAGAGACAAACCATGAGAGACTGTGAACTCTGAGAAACAAACTGAGGGTTTTGGAGGGGAAGGGGTGAGGGATTGGGTGAGCCCGGTGGTGGGTATTAAGGAGGGCATGTATTGCATGGAACACTGGGTGTGGTGCATAAACAATGAATTATGGAACACTGAAAATTAAAATTAAATTAAAAAAATAATGCTCCTATAAACATCGGGCTGCAGGTATCTCTTTGAATTAGTATTTTTTTAATCCTTTGGGTAAATACCTACTAGTGCAATTGCTGGGTCATATATTTTTCAGCCATAAAGAATGAAATCTTACTAATATGCAACAACATGGATAGAGCTAAAATGTACGATGCTAAGTGAAATAAGTCAGAGAAAGACAAATACTATATGATCTCACTCATATGTGGAATTTAAGAAACAAAACAGATGCAAATGGCAGGGGGCAGTGTGGAAGAGAGTCAAACCAAGAAATACACTATTAACTATAGAGAACAAACTGATGGTTACCAGAGTAGGGGTGGGTGGAGGACGGGGGGAAATAGATGATGGGGATTAAGGAGAGCACCACTTGTGATGAGTGCTGGGTGTTGGTTATAAGTGTTGAATCACTAAATTCTAATAAACTAATATTACACTGTATGTTAACTAACTGAGTGTAAAAAACTTGAAAGAAAAAAAAAAAAGACCTGGAAGAAAGGTTAGGAGTGAGCTATACCCTATACGTGACTTTGACGTATTTTTTTGTCTCTGCAACTAAGGGAATTTTGGTCAGAAAGTGTGAGAAACATTTAGTTAGATTACATTATAATCTGAAGTAGGTTTTGTATTTCTCAGACTACCAGAGCTTCCTGTGAGTCAAATGTTTTAGTAATCCTGAGATTTGAAGGAACCTGTTTTTTTGCTTTGGGCTCAAACATAAGTGTGTCTAACACTTGGAAGAAAATAGTAGAGACTGTAACTTGTAGCTTTTTATTACTGTCATCAGTAGGTCAGTAGATTTTTATAAATTGCCAGTTGTGTTCTAGACATAGTGGAGGTTGGGGGGGCAAGCCACAAGTTATCATATTTCTACTCAGGGAAGCTTGAAAGAGACAAAATGTATTAATACTAATGCTGCAATTAAGACTACATGTGTCAGAGGCTATGCACACGTGCGTCACACATGAGTGTAAAATCTGTAGCAACAATTTTATGTTGAGTGTCACTGGAACTGTATCAGTTTTTGCTAGACTGGTAATTTAAAAATAAAGGCCACTGAAACAAAGATGAAAAGCATGAGAGAGAATAAAGATAAATAATATGCCAACAATATTTTTTACGTTGTGGCAGTTAAACAATTTTCTCAATGTTTAAAACTTGAATGCACACTGTAATGAATTTCAACTGCTCAGAAAATGTTTTTATTTCTTACTTGCGAAAAGCAATTTCATAGACCTTTATTTTTGATTCACACATAAATAGATGACTTTGTTTCTGCAACCGCACCTTTAAATAAGAAACCCAGAACAACACCAAAGGAGTTAAAACTAGAAACAAGGAAACCTAAGCTGAAGAATCTCCAGAAAGAAGACATCCCACTACAAGAGAAAACCCCTAAAAAAAGGTGAGAGGTAAGACATAGAGTAATTATACATTAGATGTGTTCATTTAAGAGAGAGAAAGATTCGAACTCTTGGTTTAAATTATTACTTGAGCAGAGTCCTAGGTATTGTTTTATTTAGTGGGTGTAGGAGAACAGGGATGTAACATTCATCCCCTTCTGACTTTCTGCCTTAGAAATTCACAAGCATATAAAGAAATACTCATTTAAGTATTAAGACAATCATAATTACAACGTTTAGGAGTTATAGCTTACTTTGGTAGGACTCTGTACCTGTCTCTAAAGTCCTCAAGTCTTATAAGGCTACTTTGTTAAAAATTACATTTGTAAGGATAATCTTATAAAAATTAAACAATGTATTTTTCTGTAGATAGAAGATATTTTCTCTTTATATTGTTGAGAGTTGTCCAGAGCTGAGAAGTTCCTATAGTTTGTAGATGAATTCTGGATTTTCATTAGTTAGTACCAAAAGAGAAGAGAGAATGACGGAAGCAAGTCCCGAGAGGCCCCAAACCTGTAGAATGGAGAAGAGATGGGCTGAAGGGGAGTATTAACAAATGGAAGGTAGGGCATGATGTGGTTCACTGCTGCAAGTATGAGAAAAGTTTATTAACCAAGAGAAATTTACTCCACGTTCTTTTTCTTTTTTCTTTTTTTTAAATTCATTTTTGTTTTTGAGCTGCTTGTACTACATTTTAAATACAGTGAAAAAAATAACCTACAAATGGACGAGAATATTTTCCAGTCATATAATTGATGGGGGATTTGTATTCAGAATATATATAGAACTTTTTACAACTCAACAGTAAAAAGACTAATAACCCAATTTACAAAACGGGCAAAGGATTTGAGTAGACATTTCTCCAAAGAAGTTCTACAAATGGCTAATAAGCACAAAAAAGATGCCTGACATTCTTAGCCATCGGGGAAGTGCAAATCAAAACTGTGAGACAGTACTTCTCACCCATTGGGATGGCCATAATCAAAAACACAAATGGAAACCACTATTAAAGAGAATGTGGAGAAATTGGAACTCTCACACATTGTTGCTGGGAATGTAAAATGGTGCAGCCACATTGGAAAGCAGAGATAGCAGTTCCTCTACATGTTAAATACAGAGTTATTTTATAACCCAACCAAGGTATATACCCAGGAGGAATGAAAACATATACATACCCACACAAAAACTTGGACATGAAGAAGGTTCACGGCATTATTCATAATAGCCAAAAAATGGAAGCAATCCAAATGTCTACCAGCTGGTGAATGGATAAATAAAATATGGTCTCTGCATACAATGGAATATCATTCAGCAATAAAAATAAGTACTGATATATGCTACAACATGGATGAACCTTGAAAACATGCTGAGCAAAAGAAGCCAGCCATAAAAAGTCACATGTATGATTCCACTGATGTGAAATGTTTGAATAGGTGAGTCCGTAGAAAGAGAAGGTAGATTAGTGGTTGCCAGGCTCTGAGGTGGCCTAAGCAGGGAGACTTGCTAATGGATGTAGGGTTTCTTTTTGGGGTGATGAAAATACTCTGAAATTAGATAGCAGTGATGGTTTCTCAACTCTGAACGTACTAAAAACTGCTGAATTGTACACTTTAAAAGGGTGAGTTTTATACTACGTGAGTTATATCTCAGTAAGACTTGTTTTTAAAAAAATAATGAATCCCTCAAGGTACATCTCAGTATTTCATCTTTTATGTAAACTTTTTTTTTTTAAATTTTTGAGTTCTTTTCTTACACATCGTAGCACTTTGGACCACCTTGAATAGGACATATATTAATCTGCATATATAAGATAATTATTAGTATGTCTTATTTCCCTACCCTCCTCATTAATTTTAGACTCCTTGAGGGTACTTTTAGTATTCTATCTAGTGCATGACTCATACATAGTAAGTACTTGGTGACATAGTTGTTAAAACTGAGATTGGGGAGGAGGAGTCAGATGGAGGAGAAGTAGCAGGCTGAGACGACATCAGACAGCAGGAGATCAGCTAGATAGCCTATCAAACCATTCCGAACACCTATGAATCCAATAGGAGATCGAAGAGAAGAAAAACAACAATTCTAGAAACAGAAAATCGACCACTTTCTAAAAGGTAGGACCAGCGGAGAAGTGAATCCAACACGACGGGAAGATAGACCCCAGGGGGAGGAGCCGGCTCCCGGCAAGCAGCGGAGCACAAAATCAGGACTTTTAAAAGTCTGCTCCACGGAGGGACATCACTCCAGAGGCTAAACTGGGGTGAAGACCTCACGGGGACAACGTGGACTCAGGTCCCGCGGGGTCACAGAAGGATCGGGGGTCTCTGAGTGTCGCAGAGCTCACAGGTATTAGAGCAGGGAAGCCGGCTGCGGAGACAGAGCTGAGGTTTCCTAGTGGTCTGTGACATGGACCCGTGCTCTGTGGCATGGGCCGGTGCTCTGTGCGAGGGGTCCCCACAAGATCCGGGGAGACTCCAACCCGGGAAAGCTCAGGGATCTATGGGGTTCGGAGACTCCAGGTGGGACTCTGCCAGAGACAGACACTTGGTCACAGGCTGGGTGAGCTCGGAGTGCTCCCAGAAGCCAGTGAGACGGGACTGATTACGCACGATTTTCTCCAAGCGCGGTCTCCGAGCTAGGTCTCCGAGTGCGGTCTCCGAGCGAGGTCTCCGAGTGCGGTCTCCGAGCGCGGTCTCCGAGCACGGTCTCCAAGCGCAAACAGAGGCTGGGGAGACGGGAGTGATTAAACGCTTTTCTATGAAGGCACACTGAAGACTGGGACCCCTAGCTCTCGGCTCCTCTGAACCGGAGATTGGGAGGCCGCCATTGTCATTCCCGTCCTCCGGAACTCTACGGAAAGCGTTCAGGGAACAAAAGCTCCCGAAAGCGAACCTAAGAGGATTACTTAGCCCGGCCCCTGGTAAGGGCGGTGCAATTCCGCCTGGGGCAAAGACACTTGAGAATCACTACAACAGGCCCCTCCCCCAG
>ML105483.1:16634-31499 GCA_003697995.1 Taxidea taxus jeffersonii | reverse complement strand
GCCTGGGCAACTCAGCGGGTTAAGCATCTGCCTTCCAATTAGGTTATGATCCCAGAGTCCTGGGATTGAGCCCCTGTCCGGCTCCCTGCCCAGAGGGAAGCCTGCTTCTCCCTCTTACCCTCCCCCTGCTTGTGTTCCCTCTCTTGCTGTTTCTCTCTCTCTCTGTCAAATAAATAAATTAAAATTCTTTAAATAAAATAGAATGGAGCCAGGAAAGAGCATTGTACCTTAATGACCTTTGCAAGTGTTCCAGTAAGTTCTGAATAACTCCTGCTTCTCAAATATGGCTCTATAGAACCAAAAATATCCGTGTCCTTTCTCTATATTCCCTTTCCTTCAGACAAATTTGTCGAAGCTAACTGTCATGTCTCAGAAACGCTTTTAACACTCAGTTTCCACATTTTCCTACTTTTCTCACCTCCTGGTGAGTACTTTCTGAACAACCTCCCACCACAGTGCCTACTGCTCTACCACACACTTTCGTGAATGTTCCCTACTAAATAGTGACAGAGGGGGATGGTTAATACTGTAAATAACAGCCCCATTTCTCAACTTTTTGAAATAGCTTAGTTTTAGCGTGACAAGGGAGTTTCCTATCTTTAGAAAATCAGCAGTTTATGTTTGAGCAGTATAGAGCACCGGAAGGCAGTGACCCTCGGTTAAGTACCATTGGAGGAATAATTAGATTAGGATGGGCGCAGCTGGTCCCTTCGGGCCCTCTTTTTGAGTATTTCAAGCTGGTGCTTGTTGTGAAGATGAAAGGAGTCAGACTCCAATCGCTGAAACTGGGATTTTTTTTTCTTCTCCAGTTTATCAAGTGAGGCTTTCAAGTGCATTACTTAAATGTTTACTTCTACCTAATGTTTTCCAGTGTATTCAGATGTGGAATCTTATCTGAAATCCTCCACTAGAACCTCGAAGACAATGCAATACTTGTGGTACTGACATCATGCTGAAAAGTAGCCGAGAGCTCCAGTGTTTGGAAGAACAGCCCAAGCACTGAAAGCAGCAATATCCAAATAAGGTACCAAGCACTGGTCTTAGATTTAGACCAAATGATACCTCACAGATCTGCCGTCAAATGCTGCCCTTGGGCTGGCTAATCCACAGGTTGACTTCAGCTGTTTCTCTGAGCCTACCTAAACTGTGCTTTTATGTTTCTAAAAGGCAAATACAGGATATACCCACTGGGTTCAAAAGAAAGAGATGCTGGGTGATAGGAAAAAATAAGAGAAGGTTTGTGTGAATGTAAATGTGTAAGCGGGGTTAAAACTGCACTTAAAGCCAGCATCTGAGGCCATCAAGATGAAATGTAATCAATTACTCCTGTCAAATACCAGGTGAGCAGAATTCTTTGTCTCAGGGATTGCCAAAAATGGATCATACTGGTAAAGCTACTAAGGAGGTTGTAATCAAGGGGTAGTAATTAGATTAGGATGGTGCAGCTGGTCCCTTCGGGCCTTTTTTTGAGTAGAAGTGGTAGTCACTGCAAACAGCAAGAAAAGGACTGGGAAACCTAGAACCAGGGAAGATTTGCTGGGGGTGGGGATGTTTCAACACAGACCTAAAGAAGGACTCTTGGAGAGCAATGAAATTTACTTCAAGGGGAAAGAAATATGCTGCTTGTATTTACTGCTCCAGAGCACAGAAAATTTTTCACAGGAAACTATGCTGGGGGATACTTTAAAAACTTTTTTTTTTGGTTTAACTTTGAACATCACGTCGTCTTGTGAGATATTCTGTCCTTGACAAAATTATGAAGTGTTCACACATAGGCTCACACAAACAAGGTAGCTAATTGTGTGCTCAGTACAGTGAAGGGCACTGAGAGAGACATGTAGATGTGCAGCACGTCACAAGGTCTTAAAGGAACATCTATCTAATGTAGGAGGCTTATATTTAAAACATCATAAAGGATATCCACATTCGTAAAGAATAAACTAGGCCCCTACCCTACATTGTATACAAAAATTAACTCAAAACAGATTACAGACCTAGATTTAAGATCTAAACTATAAAATTCTCAGAGGAAAACATAGGAGTACACTTTGTGACCTTGGATTAGGCAATAATAGCTTCTTAGATAAGACATCAAAGTAAAAGCAACAAAAGAAAAACTAAATTGGATTTTATCAAAATAAAAAATACCTAAATTTCAAAAGACAGTATGAAAAATGTGAAAAAGAGGCACCAGGGTGGCTCAGTGGGTTAAAGCCTAGGCCTCTGCCTTTGGCTCAGGTGGTGATCCCAGGGTCCTGGGATGGAGTCCTGCATTGGGCTCTCTGCTCAGCAAGGAGCCTGCTTCCTCCTCTCTGCATGCCTCTCTGCCTACTTGTGATCTCTGTCAAATAAATAAATAAAATCTTTAAAAAAAAAGAAAAATGTGAAAAAATAACCCACAGAATGGAAAAAAATTGTAAATTGTATATCTTTTAAGGGACTTATATCTAGAATATATAAAGAGCTATTATAAATCAACAAAAAGACAAATAATTCAATTAAAATGAACAAATAATCTGAATAGGCAGTTCTCCAAAGGAGATATATAAACGGTCAATCAGCATATGATAAAATGCTCAACATCACTAGGCATCAATAAAATGCAAATCAAGACCAAAATGAGATAACACTTCATATCCACTAGAATGACATAATAAAAAAGAGACAATAACAAGTGTTGAGTAGGATGTAGAGAAATTGTAGCCCTCCTTTATTGCTGGTGGGAATGCAAAATAGGTCACCTGTTTTGAAAAACAATTTGGCAATTCCTGAGAACATTAAATAGAGAGCTACCATATAACCCAACAATTGTACTCTTAGATATATACCAAGAGAATTGAAAACATATATCTACACAAATACTTGTACACAAATTTTAATGCTAGCCTAAAGATGGAAACATCACAAGTGTTTTTCAAGGGACAAATGAACAAAAGTTGGGTTGTTTCCACCTTTTGGCTAGCATTAATACTTGTGTACAAGTATTTAAAGAAATAATTCATTAAAATAAGAAGGAGAAAAACTATCACTCTAACATCTAAATTGTGAAATACAAACCCACTATGAGGATTATGATAACCTAACCTCTGAAAGAAAGTTATCAGTGAAGCCATGGAACATCTTTATGAAGAAGTTAACTCTAACTGGATCTGAAGGATGGAGTTTGGCCTGTTAAGAGGAGTAGTATGGGGATGCCTGGGTGGCTCAGTTGGTTAAGCAGCTGCCTTCGGCTCAGGTCATAATCCCAGCGTCCTGGGATCGAGGCCCACATCGGGCTCCTTGCTCAGCAGGGAGCCTGCTTCTCCCTCTGCCTCTGCATGCCTCTCTGTCTGCCTGTGCTTGTTCTTGCTCTCTCTCTCTCTCTCTGACAAATAAATAAAATCTTTAAAAAAATACTTATTTATAAAATATTATAAAAAAAAAAAAGAGGAGTAGTATGTGAAATCACAAGGCAGAAGTGAGTGTGGCATGCTCACCACCATGGAAAAGAAAGGAAGAAATGCCCAGGAGATGCTCTGGGGAAGAGTGGGTGTAGAGTGAGGCCAGAGTAGGTAGGACAGAAGTTTGGATTCTGAGACAGAAAATGGTGAGCCGTTAAAAAGTTGGTACATTGTGGTAATGATCATGAGAGCAACGTTCAAGCACGATTTACCCAGTAGGGACGCCTGGGTGGCTCAGTTGGTTAAGCAGCTGCCAGCGTCCTGGGATCGAGTCCCACATCAGGCTCCTTGCTTGGCAGGGAGCCTGCTTCTCCCTCTGCCTCTGCCTGCCACTCTGTCTGCATGTGCTGGTTCACTCTCTCTCCCTCTCTCTCTGAGACAAATGAATGAATAAAATCTTAAAAAAAAAAAAAAATTCACCCAGTAAAAATATGCATGATGGATTGGAAGAGCTAGGGTCTGGAACACAGAAGGCTGGTTTGGAATCTGCTCATAACTTTGATGTAAGAAAAGTAATAGGGATTGTGGGGTGGAGGGCTGATAAGGTAAGTAACAGGGGTTGGGAGAGGGAGGGAATTTCAAGAGTTATTGTCAAAAGCTTTTGAGCATTTTTGATGTTCTAAGTGCTATGCAGCACACTTTAAATGTTCCTCACAGCAACCCTGAGTTTTGGATTATCCTTATTTAATGTGAGGTACCTGATGGTCAAACAACCAGGATTAAAACCTAGGTTTGAAAAAAGAAAGTCATACATTCTTCAAAGTTTTTATGTTTGGGTGACCAGGCAGGAAGAACAGTGGAGTTACTGAACAGGGAAATAGAAGTAGGGAGGAGTTGATGTTAGGGAGCAAAGGGAAGACAGACGTTTTAAAAAGAAATATTCAACTAGAGGTGAGAGCTGTATATCCCAGTAGAAACATTTAGAGGGTAATTAGATAAATAAGCCTGCCTATCCTGTGAGAGGATCAGATCACAGAGAGAAATCCTTAACACAAAGGCAAGCCTGAAGAGATGGCTCCACCCCCCAAAGGAGCCTGACCCAGGGGTATCTAATTGCTCCCCAAGGGCAGACTCAGGAAGAAGAGTCCTCTAAGGCAACAGAGGAAAGGATCAGAGGTGAAAAAAGATCAGGTCTGGGGTACCTGGGTGGCTCAGTGGGTTAAAGCCTCTGCCTTTGGCTCAGGTCATGATCCCAGGGTCCTGGGATCCAGCCCCACATCAGGCTCTCTGCTCAGCAGGGAGCCTGCTTCCCTTCCTCTCTCTCTCTCTTTGCCTGCCTCTCTGCCTGCTTGTGATCTCTGTCTGTCAAATAAATAAATTAAATCTTTAATTTAAAAAAAAAAAGGAAAAAAAGATCAGGTTAGTCCAGTGTCAGGCAAGCCAAAAAAGGGAAGGAAGGAAAAAAAAAACAAGAGAGAGAGGGAAAGAGAAAGAAAGAAGGAAGAAAGGTGGTCATCAGTATCAAATGATGCAGAGGAGTCCAAGAGAAGAGAGTGATTGAAGAACACAAAGACTGGCAAAAATCATTGCTCACTTTGCAGGGGACAATTTTATAGCTGGTGGAGTTGAAGAAGAGAAAGGGACATGTATCAGTGAAAGGAAAGCAAGAACTAGAACAGTAATATGGAACTGCCACAGGAGCAAAGATATTTTTCAAAACAAAGGAGACGGGAGCATGCAGAAAGACTATGGAAAATATAAGGGTGGAAATAGTTTGCTTAAGCCTAAAACCAATGTGCCTCTGAGATTTGGGAGTAATTCCATAGATTCAGGGGAAATAGGAACAGCCCTTAACATGACAGAAGAAATACACACCAGTTTGCAAGGGTAGGATTGGGTTATTGGAAGATTCTAACCATCTTACACAAGTGGAAGCACATGGCAGGATACAGCAAATCGTGTATAAACATATTTCAATAAATACTGTTACTATTAGCCAACAAGAGGGTGGGGCTGGCTGGGTTATTGTGCCGGTCAGCGGGCACCCTCCCAGGAGGTCAGATTGGGGCCCGGATGTAAGAAAGGAAGGATGTGATTAAGAGATTATTTTGGTACAACTAGGGCAGATTCCAAGGCCTGTAAGGGAGAACCAGTGGTGACAGCAGAGATGCCAATGGGCCCAGCCCAGAGGTGCTGCTGGGGGTCCATTGGCCTGGGCAGTATAGCCACCACTCACAGATGACCCCAAGGCCACAGGCCAAGAGGCCATTTCCCCAGCACTGCCTTCATGCAGTCAATTCCAAAAATACACCAGAAACCCTGACTTGTTCAAGTGTTTCCCTGTTTAGGAGCATGCTAGTCTCCCCCCTGATTTTCAGTGTTATTTAGCATCTAGCTGGTTCCTCCCAATTTTTAGTGGCAGGTAAACTACTGACTCCCAACCCCCATTCTGGGAAATGATCCGTACTCTGTGCTTTGTGTCACAACGTCCTCTTCGTATGCAACCTTCTCTTCTTCCCAGAACAGGAGTTGTAGTTCCACTAAAAGAGCCAAACCAGAAAAGTCACCTACAATTCCAGTTGCCCTAGGGCCAACCCAGTCCAACCGAGGACAGAAGTACCTTTTATCTACTTGCTCCTGAGAAGGTGCTCAGGTGACAGAGAATTGACTGCAGCTGAACATCACCATCTGGTGCCTGGGAGGTGTCACTGCAAATCTTGTCCCTCCTTTGACCTGGCATTCAACAAATAATTCATGAAGAACTTTAGTGAGTAAATGGAAACCGCGTCCCTGCACCTATTTTTTTTTTTTTAAGATTTTATTTGTTTGACAGAGAAAGACATAGAGAGAGAGGGAACACAAGCAGGGGGAGTGGGAGAGGGAGAAGCAGGCTTCCCACTGAACGGGGAGCCCAATGCAAGGCTGGATCCCAGGAGCCTGGGATCATGACCAGAGTCAAAGGCTTAATGACTGAGCCACCCAGGAGGCCCATTCCTGCACCTATTAAAAGATAAACTGTTCTGTTTCCACCACTCCCCTGAAACTGTTCTTGCCGTCACTAATGACCTCTGTGTTGCAAAACACATGGTGCTGTCTTTCTAAATGCTTGCTCCTCTTGGAGTTTGGAAGTTGCCACATCCTGGTTTTTCCTCTACCTCTCTTTTTTTCTTTTTCAGTCTCCCTTGCTGGCTTCTTCCCCTCAGCCCATGTCTAAATTCAGCACAGTAGGTGTAGACCCTGTTTGGGCACTCTTTTCTTCTCGATGTGCATTTTCTCTCTAGCTGATCTCCTCCTACCTCTAGACATAAAATACTGCCTCTGTGATGATGATTCCCAAATGTCCAGCCCCTACCTGTCCTTGGGGCTCCAGAGTTGGAGATCCATGTGTAACAGGCATTTCCAACTAGCGTGTGCAATGTGAGACTGGCTCTACACTAGTATCTATTCCTGCTCCAGTATTTTCCATTTCAGTAAATAACACCACTATCCATCTATTAGCTCAGTCTAAAAAAAAAAAACAAAAAAAAACCAAAAACAAAACGAGGTTTCAGCTTTATCACCCCCCACCCTGTGACTAATTTAACACCTCCACCAGTGACTAATTTAATGCCAAGTCTGTCTCTGAAATCTATCCAGCATTGATCCATTTCTCTGCATCTCCATCATCACCACCCTAGTCTTAGCCACTGTCTTCTCACTTGGATTATTTATTCAGTAGCCTCCTAAGTGGCCTCTCTGCTCTCTCTCCATCCAGTCCATTTCCTACACAGCAGCTAGAGTTATCTGTTAAATGTGCAAATCACAACATTTACTTTTCTTTTAGAAACATCAACGGTTTCCGGTCAAGCCTAGGATAAAACCCAAACTCGTTACAGGGCTCAAGCGGCAGCCCAGGATCTGGGTGACCCTACTTCCCTGAGCTCCTGCTCCCTATCTTGGGTCCCAGAGGCCTCCTCCCTCTTCTGCCTTAGCACTTGCCTTTCTCCCTGCAACCAGTCCTTGCCCTGGCTCTTCCCAAGACTGGGTCTTCCTCAGCGCCAACATCATCTCTTCAAAAAGGCCACACAGTTTATAGTAATCTTTGTCCCCACCTCCAAGTTACTTTCTATATCCTCATCTGCTTTTTTTTTTTTTCTTTCATAAACCTTATCCAAAACCTGAAATTATCTCGTGTGTTTTTTTGCTTGTCTCTGTCCCACCCGGTTGTCCCCTCTGCCATTAGAATGTAAGCTCCTCGAAGGGAGGGAACTTCCAATTGCATTGTGCTGACTAGCTCCTGGGGCACCATCAGTGTTGTAGTCCACAGGAATGGAGGTCCTTGTGGCAACCTGCCCTCATCTGCCTCTTTCAGAGTCATATCCCCCAGCATCCAGCCCAGTGCCTTCACATGGCAAGTACTCCACAATTGTGAAACAAAAGAATGAAATGTAGCATGCCACATGATCCCAGATGCACATCCTAGATCCATGCCTCCAAGAAACTTAAACTCTAGAAGATCATTAGAACCAAAAGTATAAACACCACATATAAATATTGGTGTGTTTCTCAGGGACACATGCATATTGAGTAGCAATTTTCTGAGCTGTAAGGTACTGTCCTCATCTTCATACAAAAACAGCCCACTTGAGAAAATCAGTTTGAATTGAAGCCATAATGTTGTTTTTCCCTTCTATCATTAAAAAAAAAAAATTAGGGGCACTTGGGTGTCTCAGTCCATTAAGCATCCAATTCTTGGTTTTGGCTCAGGTTGTGATCTCAGGGTCACTAGATCAAGCTCCTGCCTCCGGCTCTGCACTGGATGTGGAGCCTGCTTGGGATTCTCAGCCTCCCACCACACCCCACCTCTCCCGCCAACCACCCCCCTCCAAAATCATTCTCCAGTCTCCTCCACTGTCCTTGAATAGTCAACCTTAGCCCCTTCCAAACTAGACTCACTCCTCCCTCTCCCATGACTTCATCCTCTATCTCCATTGAACACTGAAGCCATCTGGGTAGAAACCCCTTGACTTATGCTACTGAATCTTTAATCCTGCCTGTATCTGCACAAGGTTCTCTCTCCTTTGCTGCCGTTAGGCAGAAGAGACACCCATGTTCTTATCAGAGGTTAATCCACCTGTACCCTGCATTCCAGTTCCTCCTACTCTCAATTCATAAATTCTCAATTATCCATGTCCAGGGTCTTCAGACTCTCTTGACCCAGAAACTTCCTATCAGCATTTAAATATGCTCCGGTCTTCCCCAACATTTGAAAGACTGGCTGGAGGACAGGTCATGAAGTACACCCGGACTTCACTGTCATCTTAGTTGCTGTATTCCCCTTCATAGATGTCAAAACTTCTCAAAAGTATTTTCAGCATTGTCTTTATGCTCACTGTCTCCATTTCCATGTCACTTTCTTACTATGGAACAAATTTCATCCTGTTTCTGCCTCCTGTTCCACTAAAGTGGCTCATGTTGAGCTCATGAATTACCTCCATCTCCCTAAAGTTGAAATGCATTTTAAACCCTCACCTTAAAAATACATACATACATACATACATACATACATACATACATTAAAAGCCCTCACCTGATTTGATTTCTTGGCAGTTCTTAACCCCTTCATCTTTGTGACACTTCCCTTGTCTCCTGTCCTGCCATATTTTCCTGGTCATCCTTTGCTTCTTCTCAGACCCCCCCCTTTTTTTTAAAGATTTTTATTTATTTGACACACAGAGAGAGAAACCACAAGTAGGTAGAGAAGCAGGCAGAGAGAGAGGAGGAAGCAGGCTCCCCGTTGAGCAGAGAGCCTGACATGGGGCTTGATCCCAGGACCCTGAGATCATGACCTGAGCCAAAGGCAGAGGCCTAACCCACTGAGCCACCCAGGTGCCCCCTTCTCAGACCCTTTTGCTGGCTCAAGTTTCTCATCATAATCATGATTTGTTGGAGTCCTTGCGGTTCTGTTTGAGCCTCCTTTTGTTCTCATTCAAAGATCTCTTTGTAGGGGGCTCACCCAGCCTCATGGCTTGAATACTAGCTACATGTTAAGAACTGCCAAATTTAAATCACCAACCCAGAGCTCTCTGAGCGTTGTCAAAGACTGGCCTCCGTGCTTTGGTGTAAAATATCACGTGAAGACAGAGTTTGGGATAAAGAGGAACAATAGCTTCATTGCTTTGCCTGGCAAAGGAGGCTGCAGCAGGTTATGACCTTCAAAAAAACCTGCAAGCCTGCCCCAGAGGCAGGGACTGGGGTGGGGGTGGGGGGGGCTAATAGGGAAATACAGGATCTAGCTGGTTTTGACAGGAATTGTGTGCTTGCTGCTGGCCTCCTTTGTCCTGTCTTCAGGGTGGTACTGGGTTCCTGAAAAAAAAAAGGCTAAGAGGGAAAGAGGGGAAGTTTATGAAAGAGAGGAAGAAGGTTACTTTAAAATTGAGCTTCACTGAAGCATTAATGCAGCCCATTTTGACTTTTAGTCAACTTTATGCTTTTACGCAGTTCCATGATCTCTAGGGCTGTATACCTAATTTCTCACTGCAGGTCTCCATTTAGGTGTCCCCCATGAGCCTCAGACTCGACGTGCACATAACTGAACCCTGGGTCTTTCGTAGTAAGGTGGTTCTCAAGCCAACTGCACAGACCAGATATTTAGGAGTCATCCATGATACATTCTTCACCTCTTTCCTCTTCTTAATCCATCATCAAGTCCTGTTGATTCTTTCTCTGACATGTTTATGAGACCCATCTACTTCTCTCCATCTCCACTGCCATCATCTTAGTGCAGGCCACTGTGGCCTCCTATCTGGCTTTGCAATAAAAACCTTATGGGGGGCAGCACCTGGGTGGCTCAGTGGGTTAAAGCCTCTGCCTTTGGCTCAGGTCATTATCCCAGGGTCCTGGGATCGAGCCCCGAATGGGGGGGGGGGGTCTCTGCCTAGCAGGGAGTATGCTTCCCCCTCTCTATCTGCCTATCTCTCTACCTACTTGTGATCTCTGTCTGTCAAATAAATAAATAAATAAATAAATAAAATCTTAAAAAAAAAAAAAAAAGAAACCTTATGGGGGAGTCTCCATACCTGTCTTGGCCCCTCCCAATGTTCTCAGTGCTGGAGCAGGAGTGAACATTTTTTTTTAAATATTTTGTTTATTTAGGGGCGCCTGGGTAGCTCAGTGGGTTAAAGCCTCTGCCTTCAGCTCCGGTCATGATCCCAGGGTCCTGGGATTGAGCCCCGCATCGGGCTCTCTGCTCAGCGGGGCTCGATTCCAGGACCCTGGGATCATGACCCAAGCCGAAGGCAGAGGCTCTAACCCACTGAGCCACCCAGGTGCCCCAGGAATGAACATTTAAACAATGCAAATCTGATCAGGTCACTGTCCTGTGTAAAACCATTCAATACCTTTGCCTTTCTCTTAGGAAACAGATTCTAAATCCTTACCATGCCTCCAGAGTCCTGACTGATCTCATCCCCACACTTTGCTTTAATCTCTCTCTCTCTGTCTCATGCAGCACTACCTTGCAGTTCCTCTAAACACCCAGACTCCCTCTAGCCTCGGGTCTTTATAGAGGATTTCCTCTACCTAGACAGCTCTAGTTTCCCTCTGACCCTTTGTCTCCTTAATGACTATTGTCCTTTAGATATTAAAGGACAGATATTAAAGGTCACAGATACTATCGATGCTCTGGCCTAGAGCTGGCGTAGAGCAGTGGTCTTCGAAGTGTCATCCCTGAACCAACAGCATCAGCATCACCGGGGAATCTGTTAGAAATGTATTCTCCAACCCCACTTCAGACCTACGGAATCAGAAACCCTGGGATGGGGTCTTGCAATTTGGTTCCTCCAGGTGATTCTGAAGATTTGGGAACCCCTGCCTTATAGTATTTATATAAACATCCTTTTTCTCTCTGCCTGAGGGGAGGCTCAGTGCTGGGAATTTAACACCCCTGGAGTGACCCTTAACTATGGAGGGATGGGAGGTGCTGGATAAAAGGCCTAGCCCCATACCCCTTAGTAAGACATTCTAAGGGACATTCCACAGTCTCTCAGAAAGTCCCCAGTAGGACTGAGCTCTAGTTATCCACAGTGCTACCTCTTGCATTAATGATCTTCCTTCCTTCCTTTCCTTGTCTCACTTCCTGCTCATCCATAGAGATTTCTGGAACCAACTCTTCAATAGGTTGCTTGTGCCCAAATCCTTATCTTCAGGTCTGCTTATGAGGAGCCCCAGACTAAGACATACAGTGAGAATACCCCATGTGGAGGAAGCTTTCCAATGATCCAGGCTGGATTGGCTCACTATGTTATCTGCTCTTTTTCACACTTCTCTTTTGCATCACAGCATTTCCCCACAGCATCATCAATGCCTACCAGTGCCTGGCACAAACACAGACACACAGTAAATGTTTGTTGAATGAATGACAACAAATGGATAGTAAGTATCCTTTCATGCATAACTTGCTAAAGGGCTATCTGAGAAAGTCTCAGGTTTTCTGACATCTATATATCAACATATTTTTCTTTTGTATTTCTTCTAGGTTTCTCCTCTTTCCCTTCATAAAGTTCCTTTTTTTTCCATTTCTTGTTTAGGATGATGGTATTCTCTACATAATAACACTTTCCATTAATTTTGTCTGGATTTATCTTTTAAAATATTTCCTTTCCTTTTTTTTTTTTTTTTAAAGATTTTATTTATTTATTTGTTAGAGAGAGAGAGCACAAGCACAGCAGACAGAGAGGCAGGCAGAGGCAGAGGGAGAAGCAGGCTCCCTGCCGAGCAAGGAGCCCGATGTGGGACTGGATCCCAGGATGCTGGGATCATGACCTGAGCCGAAGGCACCCGCTTAACCAACTGAGCCACCCAGGCGTCCCTAAAATATTTCCTTTCTAATCAAAATATTTGTCATTCTAACTATAGAAAAGACACCTTTTTAAATAGGATTTTTAATTTTCAAATCACAAAATTCCTTGCCATCCATCCTCAAAGCCTATAAAGGCTTTTCCCTGCAGGCCTCCATCGGACTTCTCACTTTTTTTTTTAAAAGATTTTATTTATTTTTTTGACAGACAGAGATCACACAAGTAGGCAGAGAGGCAGACAGAGAGGGGAGGGGAGAAGCAGGCTCCCTGCCGAGCAGAGAGCCCGATGTGGGACTCGATCCCAGGATCCTGGGATCATGACCCAAGCCGAAGGCAGCGGCTTAACCCACTGAGCCACCCAGGCATCCCCGGACTTCTCACTTCTAAAGGAGGTGAACATATGAACACATATTGAATAATTTTGCATCTCTGAGATTGAATCAGCCCTCATAAATAATTTTGTTTGGTCTGTGAAAAATTGGTGATGAGGACACGTGCCCCTTCTCACCACACCTGAAGTCTTTACCCAATCTCTGTTGCCTTCATGCCTCAAGAGAGGAGTTTGTTTTGTAGTTTAGAGCCCAGATTATTCGTCTGGACTGTTTTGTTAACAGGTAAGTTTACTGTGCGTTAAAGTTTGCACCTATATATATATATACACTTTTTTTGGGGGTAGTAGCTGTACCACACCTGGGGCAGGCTTAACACATTTCTTTCTTTCATTCCTCATGGCTTCCAGAGACTCAGGCCTCTACTATCTGGGACAAAGAAATGACACCTCACCTAGACCTTCCACACAAGCTACATCCTTCAATCCAGCCAGAGTCCTCCTCCCTCCTAGTAGGACTATGAAGTGCTTGCTCAGCTTTTAAGGAAGGAGAAGTCTGTTTGGCATTTGGGTCTTTCTTTTCATGTGGTCAAGCCAACTGAGTATGCTTGGTGGTGTAGGAGCTGGGCCACCTGGGTCTCTAGCTTAATACACTTGAAACAGCACCCAAACCTTACCTCCAACCTCTAATCAATCACTTGTTTCTTTAGGAATGCTGAACAACAATTTCTAGCTTCTGCCGGAAACTGAGCATATAGGTTATGCTT
Source organism: Taxidea taxus jeffersonii (assembly GCA_003697995.1). Lineage (NCBI taxonomy): Eukaryota > Metazoa > Chordata > Mammalia > Carnivora > Mustelidae > Taxidea > Taxidea taxus. The sequence continues at coordinate 18,187 of ML105483.1, read as the reverse complement.
TTTGGCAGAATCTTTAAAATAAATAATAGAAAAGCCCCAATAAGCCTTCCAGTCTGTCTCCCCAAAACCAGACCGGGATCATTTCCTACATTAGGCCTGCCTAATGTTTTATCTGATTTAATTTTTAATATTTTGGATGATGACTTTCACAATTTCCCTGAGGAGACCATTTCATAATTTAATATTTATCTCTCAGGGAATGATTCCAGTAATCAACCCAAATTTTAAATTTTCATCTTGTTCTCTTGGAATTATTTCCTCTCTGTGATAAGTTAAAATTTTCAAATACAGTATTAGTATACCAATAATTTCGCAGTAGTCAATCTTTAGTTCCTTCAAAGAAATTAAAACCCCAAAACAGTTATTTATTTTTTTTTAAAGATTTTATTTATTTATTTATTTATTTGTCAGAGAGAGAGAGAGAGAGAGAGAGAGAATGAGAGAGAGCACAAGCAGGCAGAGAGAGAAGCAGGCTCCCTGATGAGCAAGGAGCCCGACATGGGACTCAATCCCAGGACCCTGGGATCATGACCCAAGCCAAAGGCAGTGGCTTAACCAACTGAGCCACCCAGGCATCCCCTGAACCACTTATTTTTATTGTTTTTCTGAACACCTATATTTTTTCTATCCTTTTATTATCTGTTTGAACTTATTTTCTACCTGTGGTCTCATTCTGGCTTGTTTTTGTTTTTGGTATTTTTTTTGGACTGAATATTTTTTTATAGTGACTCTTTTGTGGTAAAATATATATAACACAAAGTTTACCATTTTAGCTATTTTTTAAAGATATTTATTTATTTATTTATTTGACAGAGAGAGATCATAAGTAGGCAGAGAGGCAGACAGAGAGAGAGGGAGGGGGGAAGCAGGCTCCCCACCAAGTGGAGAGCCCGATGTGGGGCTTGATCCCAGGACCCCGAGATCATGACCTGAGCCGAAGGCAGAGGCTTAACCCACTGAGCCACCCAGGAGCTCCCATTTAACTATTTTTAAGTACAGTTCAGTAGCATTAAGAACATTCCCATTATTGTGCAAACCCCACCACCCTCTGTCTCTAGAACTTTTTCATCTTCCCAAACTGAAACTCTGTCTCCATTAAACACTAACTCCTCCTTCTCCCCAACCAATGTCCCTGGTAACCACTATTTTACCTTCTGCCTCTACGAATTTGACTATTCTAGGCACTTCATAGAAGTTCATTCTTGTTTTTTAAAGGAGGTAACACATCTGAACTTCAAAATGCTGTGATTTTAAATGATCCCCAAAACAACAAAATCTTATTATAGCTATATTCATTCAAGGATGATATTCAAAATATTTAATGGCTGGCACAGCAGGGGCTCAGGGCAAGCAGAACAAAGGTCAGTCCAGTCAGGGTGGATGGATGATGGATGTATGAAACAGGAGACCTGGACCAGTGCTTTGGCCTTTGAGGTATTTTATTTTATTTTATCTTACTACTTTCAGAGAGAGAGAAAGAGAGATCACAGGTGCAGGGTGGAAGAGGCAGAGGGAGAGAGAGAGAGAGAGAAAATCTTTTTTTTTTTTTTTTT
>ML105483.1:0-16234 GCA_003697995.1 Taxidea taxus jeffersonii | reverse complement strand
AAGTAGGCAGAGAGGCAGGCAGAGAGAGAGGAGGAAGCAGACTCCCCGCTGGGTAGAGAGCCCAATGTGGGGCTCGATCCCAGGACCCTGAGATCATGACCTGAGCTGAAGGCAGAGGCTTTAACTCACTGAGCCACCCAGGCGCCTCTGAGAGAGAAAATCTTAAACAGGCTCCATGCCCAGCGTCATGACCCTGAGATGGTGACCTGAGCCAAAATCAAGTCTGGTGCCTAACCAGCTGAACCACCCAGGCACCCTGAGGTTATCTTACTGACTGGACAAAAATCACCTCAATTTTCTACAAGGCACTACTTAATTTTCTTGAGTCTAGGCTCTAATCAAAAGTAATAGTAAATGAAACATTATATTTCCTAGAGAATCGGACTTGTTAGGTAGTCTTGTTAGATAATGCCCTTGTATAATATCAAAAGGGCACACAGTATTTTCTGTTTCATTTGTAAGTTTTGGATACTTTTTTTTTTTTTAAGATTTTATTTATTTATTTGACAGAGATCACAAGTAGGCAGAGAGGCAGGCAGAGAGAGAAAGGAAGGGAAGCAGGCTCCCTGCCAAACAGAGACCCCGATGCGGGGCTCGATCCCAGGATCCTGGGATCATGACCTGAGCCGAAGGCAGCGGCCTTAATCCACTGAGCCACCCAGGCGCCCCTTGGATACTTTTTCTTTACAGTGATGTGCAGAGAGCATGGCTTCTCAAATCTTCCCACTAGCCTTTGGAAGACATGCTTGGGTTGATGGAAAATTCTTCCTGCCCAGAATGAGGTCCAACAAGTTGGTAGAAAACCTTAGTGGAGGCTCACTGACTTTTTTGTACCCCCTAATAAGGTTACCCTGAAACTCTGGCATAATGGCCTTAGATTGTTACAAATTCTGCCTTTAACAAGTCACATCTAGTATTTTTTTAAAATTTTATTTATCTATTCAACAGACAGAGATTACAAATAGGCAGGGAGACAGGCAGAGAGAGAGGGGGGCGGGAGAGCTTTGAGCAGAGAGCCCAACATGGGGCTCGATCCCAGGACCCTGAGATCATGACCTGAACCAAAGGCAGAGGCTCAACCCACTGAGCCACCCAGGCGCCCCACAACATCTAGTTCTAACATTTGGGTTCCAGGTACAATTTCTTACTGTGTCACCAGTGCTGTAGGAAAATTCCAAGAATAATACTATAAACACCCATATATCCTTTGCTTAGACTCACTACCTGTTAGCATTTGTAAGTTTGCTCTGTCTTTTTCCCTTTCTCATCCTCCCACAGATACTGCAATGCTTTGTCCAATCCCCTTCAGGGATGAAGAACTTATTCCCCCATACTTTTGAAGTGCCACTGGCATATAGGTTTTAGCCATTGTTCTTCTCTGGAAATTGTTTTGGTTGAAGAGACTGTGTAGCCTGAGGTCACACCTCACCAGGGCCATCTGCATTCCATGATTGATTAATGTGGAGGCAGGAAGGGCCTGGACTCCTTCCTATCCCAGGATAACTCAGAAAGGCCTTTCCAGCTTTAGCTCCCCAAGGGTTCCTGTTGTTGAGACTGCATAGCAGCCCCAACTTTCTCTCTGCCCATGTCTGCTTTATATTTTTCTCTTCCTATTCCTTTCTACAGGTATTGATCCCAAGAGCACTACCTAATAAAATTCTGCATACTATTCTCCCATTTCAGTCGTCTTCCTAGGAACCTCAAACTGCTTGATGACAGAGGTCACTTAGGAGAGCTGAAACTAGTATCAGTTTTAGCGACTCATTCCAGAATTTTATCCACATGACTGCAAACAAGTACTTTCTCGTGTTAGATTTAAACTCTCCTGTTTCAACAGTTTCAAAGATAACTGAAAAAAGTAAAACACATGGGGTGCCTGGGAGGCTCAGTCCTGAAACATCTCCCTTCGGCTCAGGTTGTGATCCCAGGGTTCTAGAATCAAACCTCACACCGGGCTCCCTGCTCAGTGGGAAGCCTGCTTCTCCCTTTCCCACTCCCCCTGCTTGTGTTCCCTCTCTCACTATCTCTCCATCAAATAGATAAATAAAATCTTCAAAAAAAAAAAAAAGACACAGAATGTTGTACATCATGTGCTTCCATTTGTGAAAAAGAAGAATAACATATGATTATATGTACACAGAACATCTTTGTAAGGTTGTCTCTGGGAGAGATCAGGTGTCTGGGGATGGGAAGCTTACTTTTCTTTTACTACAAACTCTTTGATATTGTTCTAATTTCTACCATGCATTCTCTGGCTTTTTTTCTTAAGGCTGGAAACAAAATAAGACAAATGGTAATGGTTGCTAGTTTGGGGTGGAAGAAATACGGTTTTGTTGTATTGGTTCCAATTTTATGTAGTTTTAAAAATTAAAATTTCTAAACCTAAACTCATCTGTTTATTCTTTCTTGTGGCCATAGAGATCCACCCACTTACTGAAATACTTCACTTACTTGTAAGGCCTAATCAAAGAATTCCTTAGCCTTTTCTTCTACAAGTTGACAACCTGAATTAATTTAAACTTTCCTTGCAGTAATTTGTTTTCTGTTGATTTTGATGATCATCTTTGTCACTTTTCTTAGAACCCTAAGTGCATTCACTGCATTGTTTTCAAAGTATATATATCAAAACCAGATGTAATGTTTGTTTACTAAAGATCTAAATAATGCAGAGGACAAAGCTGATTTTTTATTAATGGCCTAACCTTGCAGAATCATGTTCAGCTGATGCTCTATGAGATTTTTATTCAATGTGGGCATAATCTGAAATTTTGACTAATCCGTTGGAATTTTTTAAAGTCTTATTTATTTAAGTAGCCTCTATATCCTGTGTGGTGATGCTTGACCTCATGACCCCGAGACCAAGAGTCACATGCTCTCCCAACTGAGCCAGCCAGGCACCCTAATCTGTTCCGATGTTTTTGAGTAAGAGAGCAAATGAGGTCCACAAAACTGTAAGCTTACCATACAAGGCAGAGCAAATGAGAATATATCCTTTCTGTGGGCACGTAGAGGCATAAGAAGAGAGAAGTGGCTGAGGCAGGTGTGCACGTTGCCTTCAAAGCTCATCATCACACTGGTCAGTCCTCACCCTGTGGTGCAGAAAGATGAGGGTGGGGGAACAATAGTTTCTACCTCTGAGAGTTGCTATGGGGATTAAATGTATTAATACACTGTAAATATTAACACATGTTAAATTATTTTATATTTAATATATATTCTATAATTACAAACATAACACAATAAGTATGCTGTTATATTAGAATGAGATAAATTATGTTAAATAAAATTAAATAGATGAAATACTAATGTGTTTAATATTAATTAAATAAATGGATACAGTCAAAGCTCTTAAAAGAGAGCTATGCATGTGGTATATGTTTGATTAATGTTAGATAGATTTACTTCTTTCTATATCTCCAGTACTTAGCACTATGCCTACCACTAATTAGATACACATGTAGTCCATGTATGTTCACTCATTCATTCAGTCACATGTCCAGCCAGTTATTGACCTGGTAGGGACATATTGCTTCTGACCCCCCAACTCTGGTTTCTATGGGAAAGGATCTTCCCAGCACACTTGGCCTCTTCCCACACTCTTCATTCTGACCTGTGGAGGTGGAGTGGCTTGCATGGAGGGCAAATTTGAGAAAGGTTCTTGAGGGGGGTGGTGGGGCATAGTCTGCCCTCCTTTTTCCCCTCTTCTTTTGGATTCATATTCTGTATTTCCTCTAGGAGGTAAGTTCTGAGAGGGGCTTTCCCATGGGCATGTGTGTACAGCAAAGACTAGAGGAGTGAGGCTGCCTGATTTTGGGTTTTGTGTTGGGGATATCAATGTCGCTGCATACCTAAACCACATTTTTCAACCACCCTATTGATCATAAAACTGATATTTTGATCTCCATCTGATTGTTCCCTCCATATCTTGTCTCTCAACTGGCTCTCAATCCAGGCAAGGAAAAAAGAAGTCTCACTTATGAGTACCTCTCTTCGAGCTCCAATATAATTTCACAAATATTTTTGTGGTAAGCGATGGGGAAGAGAGAGTCAAGCTCTGCAGGATGCCCGGTGGCTCAGTCCTGAAGTGTCTGCCTTCGGCTCAGGTCATGATCCCAGGATTCTGGGATTGAGCCCCCTCACTGAGCTCCCTGCTCAGCGGGAAGCCTGCTTCTCCCTCTCCCAGTCTCCCTGCTTGTGTTCCCTCTCTCGCTGTCTCTCTCTGTCAAATAAATAAATAAAATCTTTTAAAAAAGGAAAACAGTCAAGATATGAAGCATGAATCGAAGTAAACTCCAAGAAGATGTGGTCAGGATTCCCAGGTTGAAGGACATAGGCCCTATGGTAGGGGAGATATACAGAGAAGAGAACTGGAAAGAAGGTTAGGGAACTAGTTGGAGAGAATAAGGGGGAATATAGGTCAAATGAGGGTGGATATAAATTGTCAGGGACACGTGTATCCTCAGAGCCGTGGAACCCTTTGAGAGCCATCTGAGAGCCTTGCATTCTGAAGGATCTCTTTGGCTGCTCTGTGGAAAATGGATTGTAAGAGACAAAAAGGGTTGGTCAGCAGGAGTCAAATCCAGAGGATTTTTGCTCTCTGCAAGGATTGGAATGATGAGAATAGAAAAGAAGAGGACAGATCTGAATGATATTTAGGAGGCAAAGTTGTCAAAACTTGGTGCTGGATTGGATATGGACAATAAGAGAGATGGAAGTGTCAAAATAACTCCTGGATTTTCAGCTTGTATAATCATGTGAATGACTGGGAAATGCCATTACAAGATATCAGGGCAAAGGACGATCATATTTTGAGAGGGAGAATATGAAATCAGCTTTGACATGTTGAGTCTGTAGTGCCTTTGACACATCCAAGGAGAGATGTTAAGAAGGCGTTGAATATAAGGATTTGGAGTTCAGAGGAGAGAGTGGGACTGCAACTATGCAATCATGAGTCACTGTGCTGTATTTATACACCCTCTCTCTTCCTTCTCCTCTCTCCTCTACCCATCTCTCACTTTCGCTATGTAGTAATTAAAGTAATATATATATATATACAGTAATTAAATGGACTCTTCCCTCCTGCCTTTCCTCCTACATATGTAGTAATTAATACATATATAGTAATTGAATTAAAATTATATGTAGCAATTAAAGACAGTGTGTGGTGAGATCACCTAGGGAGAAAGTATAGCTTGGAGAAGAGAAGGTTGCTCAACACTCAGCCATGACCTCCAACAAACAGAGGTTAGACGGAGGGGTAGGAACCCATAAAACAGACTGAGAAAGCAACCATAGAGCTGGGAAGGAAAGCAGGAGAGTGTGGAGTCAAGGAAGAGTCCAAAGAGAGTGTTTGGACACTTCAAACATTGAAATGTTTGTGTAGATCTTCAGTGCAGTGCAGCTCAGAGCCTTCACTGAGGCTCTACAACACATGGCTATGCATGATTTATCCTGATCTTTATCCCTTTTTATCCAGATTCTCAGAGGTTGCTTTAACTTTTGCTCACCGCGAATGCTGGGAAATACCTTGCCTCTCACTTTCTGTGTGCTCAATATTCACTGAATACCAACTCTGCCAAAATACCCTGGGTTGAAAGCCTGAGGCTCTTAGGCAGGGCTTCTCAGGGCCAAATAATGGGTGGAAAACAAGCAAGCTCCAAGGCTGGAAACCCAATGGGCTACACCCAATGAACAGGATGGGAATGGAGAAAATGGTTTATAAATATTTTCTGTTATACATGTAAAAGTTTGAATTTTCTGGGGGTAAACTTGCCCCAAATGCTACAATACTTAGAGTCCTTGAGCACCTGCCCACTGCATACAACCCAGGAGCAGGATGACATCCTTACGTGAAGACATGTAACAAGGAGGCAGTGTTAGGGTGTGACAGAGGTCTGGAGTGAGTGGGCAGGTGGAATCTCATCATTTACCTCTTCTCAATAAGTCAGGATGTGGCTTGCTGGGAATATGAATAAGAATTGGGCCTGAAGTCCCTTTCTTCCTTTTGCTCTTTTTTTTGACCCAAGGCTTTTTGCTCTTTCTGGGGGGATGGTAATAGTGTCAGCCATCAACCTTCTCTTCTGTATATATCTGTGGTCATTAAAGCAAGAATTATAAAACTAGGTGGTACAATTAGTCATATGCTTCCTGAAAGCTGGAACCTTGTTTCATTCACTGTTACAACCACAATGCCTGGTACAGAGTAGGGACTTAGTGAGTAACTTGTCCATGAATGAGTGGATGAATGGCTGGATGAGGGTGTAAGTGAGAGATCATTTTACCAGTTATTATGCAAACAGGGAAATATGTTATCATCTGAAACAGGCCACAGAAACCGGCCCTCTGGCAGGAGCACAAATGTGATGGCATGAAACACCCAGTAAAGCTTGTTGGATCCTCTCTGTTCTGCCCCTTCTTGGCCCAAGATGTGCAAATGGCAGAGCTGGATTAGCACCTCCATGATGTCACTCACACTGACTCATGAGAAGGAAGATCACCGAACCACAGAAAGGGAAGATCCAGTACAAACTTAGCATTCAGTGGATTCTCAGTAAACTTTTTTTACTTTCTCATAACTATCTGAATGCTCTCAGTGTGTTCAAATCTACAGGGGCTGATGTTTTGCCTCCTGGGACAGATCATGGATCAGTTAAGGTCACTGTCATGCTGCTTTGCTCGTGGCAGCTCCCAAGGACTAATACATTCCTGAAAACTGGAAAAGGCCCAACCTCATGTCTTTCTGAATGAAGGATGAAAGGGATGACCTTGAAAATTATTAAGCTAGTAGCAATATCCTGAAAAGTAGTACAATAAATCAGCAAAATATCAATTTAGAAATGGTGAGAAGAGAATCAAGCATAAGGTATGGTTTTACAACAAATGATACTGTCTGATTCACCTAATTTCCTTCTAGGCACAAGGATAAGCCTGGTTGAAGGAGAGGGAACAATAAATTAACAATTTTTTAACCTATCAAAAAATTTCATTTGTCTTGCATAACAACTTAAAATGAAGAAACCATATGCAGGCAGATTCGGTGGTAGAAGGATTAAACTCTCAGAAGAATCCTTGTCAACCGTATAACAAATGTGTTTCAAAGGGATTTCAAAGGACTCATGTAGATACTCGCTCTGCATTCATTGATTGAAGACATAGTTATTGAACACTCACTATTTTCTAGGCATTGTTCTAGATGTTGGGGATGCAACCTTGAACAAAACAGGCTAAAATTCTTGCCCCATAGAATAGGAAGTATGGGGGGAAGAATTACAATTTTAGATAAAATCACTATTGGAAGACTTAAATAAAGTGTGAGAGAGAGTCATGCCGGTATTTGGGGACAAGTATTTCACATGTGCAAACTGCATATACTAAGGCCCTGAGGCAGAAGCAAACTTAGTTTGTGTTTTGCACCGAGGCTACAGTGGAATGAATAGGAGCTGAGGTCAGAGAGGTAGGAGGGGCCAGATCAGGACAATTTCATACTTTTAGCAATGACTGGATGTTCAGTACTGGGTAGCTCTTTGTATTTGTGGGGGACATTCCAACATGTAAGTCTAGGCAGGAGGCAGAATACTCTTAGCCCCAACCTGTAAAGTGGAAGGGGCCCTCTCCCCACTTCCTGGTCAAGGATGGAGCAAGCAGGGGTGCCTGGATGGCTCAGTTGGTTAAGCAACTGACTTTGGCTCAGGTACTGATCTGGAGTCCTGGGACTGAGTCCAGCATCGGGCTCCCTGCTTGGCAGGGAGTCTGCTTCTCCCTCTGACCCTCTCTCCCTCTCATGCTCTCTCTATCTCAAATAAAGAAATAAAATCTTTAAACAACAAAAAAAAAAGGATGGAGTAAGTAGAATTGGACAACTCGTTTTTCCTGTGCAGGACTTGGAACCGTAAGGTAAAGAATGAAAGCCTCATGCCCAAGCCCAGTGGCATTGAGAGTCCCACAGCCTGATATGTGCAGTGTTAGCACTAGTGCTCCAAGCAGAGTGTGCTTGTGGGGCCACTATGGATATACCTTCCTGCCAGCCTTCCTTAGGTTTTGTCCCTGTTCTGTATCTAGTTCTCCAACCTTCTGTAAACAACTTGATACGGCAATGAAAATTCCCTTTCTGCTTAAGTGAGCCAGAATTGCTTCTTGTGCCTTGGAACCGAACATACTGACTGACACACATGGAACTCAGGATTATAATTCAAAACATCCATTCAAGTTAAAGTGCTAATTAATAAAAAGCAGACAGACATACAGGGAGAAAGAAAACTAGGAGTAGATTCATTACTACTGCCCAGAACTGAGATGTATAGTGGATTACCAGCTAACACAGAAGCTCTATAGTGTGTGCAAGGACACTGCAGTGGTATTTCCCATCCTACATGCTCTTTTGCATTGTGATCATGCCACTCTCCTCATAATTGGGGGGAAGTGGAGTATGTTTCCTCTCCTCTTTTTTTGGGTAAAGAATTTATTTATTTATTATTTTAGAGAGAGAGAAAGAGAGAGAGAAAGAATGAGCTGGGAGGGACAGAAGGAGAGGGAAAAAATCAAGCAGACTCCCCACTGAGCATGGAGCCCCATGCAGGCTTGATCTCACAACCCTGAGATCATGACCCAAGCTGAAATCAAGAGTTGGATGTTCAACCAACTGAACCACCCAGGTACCCCTATTTCCTATCCTCTTTAATCTTAATCTGTGCTGGTTCCGGGACCTGTTTTGACCAATAAAATGTGACAGAAGTGATGCATAATTTCCAAGTCTGTGTCTCCATCTTGGAAGCCACATAAGTCCCATCATTGCTGGATGGAGCCTGGCAGAGAGACACCTGAAGATATCTTGAACAATCCAGCCCTGGTCAAACTCCGAGCTGAATGCAGCCATATCAGTGAGCCCAGGCACTGTCATATGAAACAGAAGGACCACCCAGCTAAGACCAGCCCAAATTCCTGATCCACAGAATCATGAACAAATAAAACGGCTGCTGTTTAAAGCTGCTAAATCTTGGGGTGGCTTTTTACACAGCAATAGATAACTGAAACATACAAATAAATTTTGGGGTGGTTTTTTACACAGCAAGAGATAACTGAAACATAAAAATATTGTCATAATAGAGATTTTTAATTAAGGACCAGATTGCATGTAGTTTCAGTCAGGAGGTTTATAAACACAGGTGCATGTGTATGAGATCTCTGCCCACCTGGGCTTACTCTGTAGTAGATATAACTCTCCCAAACAAAAGTAAGAAATTCAGACAATGCAAGAAAACCGCGGAAGCAAGAGATGAAGAGTTATTACTGTATTTAGATTAAACATAGGATAAACAAGAATATGTGTGTGTGTCTGTGTGTCTCTGTGTGTTGAGGGAAGATTAGGGAAATGTCTAAGAAAATTGAAGAAGATAGAAGAAAAGGGAAAACAGTCCACAGAAGAGCTCATCTTTCTCTCAGGACCATATTTGAACCCAAGAAGCACTGGAAATAAATGTATTAAATTGACCATTTTCAGGGCACCAGGGTAGCTCAGTCGGTTAAGTACCTGCCTTCCACTGGGGTCGTGGTCTCAGGGTCCTGGGATCAAGCCCCGAGTCAGGCCTTTCCACTCAGCGGGGAGCCTGCTGCTTCCCCCTCCCTCTCTCTGACTGCTTCTCTGCCTACTTGTGATCTCTGTCTATCAAATAAATAAAATATTAAAAAAAATAAATTGACCCTCTTCAACTGTTGATCACACAAACTCTTCATCTACCATTCTGTCCTTCAGTGTAGAGACATGATTTTGCTAGTTTTACTCACTGATGCATCCCCAAGTGACTGGAACTGGGCCTGCTTGGTAACTGCTCATTGGAAACTTGTGGCAGGAAATAAACAAACACAAATGGAAATAGCAATATCATCTAAAATTTTTACCTAATAAATATCAGAAATATAACAGAGTAGTTCATCTGCATTGGGGATTCCAAACAGATGACTGGTGAGATGGGAAGAGGTGGAGTGAGCTGGAGAGAGTTCCAGAAATCTGCAAAGTAGATATGATTCCATTATCAGAAACTCAGAAAGGGTTATGAAGGCTAAAGTTCAAAACAAAGCCAGGATTTGTGAAAACTATCCAGAACAAGGCTGTAAACCTATATTCTTCAGCACTAGTTCCTTCTAATTTAGGCCTCTAATTTTATCTCTGTCTTTTTCTTAGGGTTTATGTTCTTAAATCAGATCTTCCAACTGGAAAGGATAAAATATACATGTAGAGATAAAGGAGATAGAGCAGTTTGCTCCTCTAAGGGCGTCAGATCTCTAGGCCCCACAAACAAGGCCTGGCAGAGTTTGGTGTGGCCTTGTGGAGTGTCCTCAGTTGGTTCTGCTTCAGAGGGCCCAGAGGTCCATCCTTCCTGAAGGGAGATAGATCTGGTCTTACAGGTTTGGTCTTAATCCCAGACATTATTTAGGTTGAGTAGCTTTATAAGACCCCACCCATAATGCTCCCACCCCTGGAGGAAATCAGCCCTTACCAGCCTTTGGCAGGTTCTCGTCTCATTCTGTTGGCCCTTCCCAACCCACCACCACCCTCCAACTCGATGTAGCACCTGGTGCACCTCAGGGCTCTCCTCATTAGGCAACCTTGTCAACCAAGTCCAAGAAGGGCAGTTGGAGGCAATCTCCCTTTGACCAAATGGAGCACCAGCTTCTATAGCAGCAGGTATGTGCAGGGTTACCATAGAGCATCCCACATAGAATTCTGTTCTGTCCTGGGGAGCAGTCAGAAAACCCTCAACTGACCTTTTAGCCTCTGGAACGAGCAGGGTCTTGACACTGATGCTTTATGCCTTCTTCCATAGGCTTTTGGTGCTCTAGAGGCCGAGTCCTTCCCCATTTTTGTAAACCTCTGCTGAATATAATGCATTAGCTTACTGAATCATATTGAAGTATTACTGATCATCAAAAGTACCAAAATGATTGAGCTTTTCCCTAAGGGGAATCTTGAATGCTGCTTTGTCCAAATGACTTTGGCAAAACCTGCAAAGCTTACACATACCCTGCCTGCTCTATTGAAATGAACTCATACTCTGCTATATCATCCAACATTCTTATGGATAAATGCCCAGAAGTGAACTCATAAAGTTAAATAACTTTTTCAGGTCATTGATCTATGGCCTAACCTTAGTTTATCCTTTAGCAAATGTCATATATTAGCTGGCCCACAGATTAATCATTTTTTGAAGGGAAGTATGAAGTTAAGTATGAAGTATGAATGTTAAAAGAATTATACAACAAATCATACGGCATCATATCAAGACTAAATGCACATCATTTCAAGCACTGTTTGCAAAAAAGGTTAGAAGCAACTCAAAAGTCTATCAATGAAGGTTTGGTTAAAGATACTATGATACATGCACATGCTAGAATACTAAGTAGATTTACAAAAGAAAGAGGAGGCAAGGACTGAACACGTAAGGAAAGGTTTCCAAAACACGGTAAGTAAAAAAACAAAACTGTTCAAAGAAATATGTCATGCTTTAGTAAAGAAGGGCAAAATATAAAAATGTGTATTTGTAATTTGCTTGCAGGTACACTAAACAACTCTGGAACCAAGTATATGTTAAGAAAGGAACATACACGGAGTGTACGAACTGGGTTCATGGAGATGTGGGCTATGGTGGAGGGAGACATTTCACTGTATAACTTTTTATGCATTTTGGTTTTGACCCATGACAATGTATTACCTACTCAGAAAACTAAATTTAAAAAATTCAGTATGTCTAAGCAAAACTTCAGTACTTCAGGTCCTATACGTTGGGAATGTATGCTGAGCTGAACATGTGAAAGTCAGGGGTGATGAAATCATCTCTTCATTTCTTGGAGAGGTGGGGTTGTTGAAACTCTGGAAGGGAAACAAGATTCTTTTTCCAAGTCTCCAGCTCTTGTAGAGGAGTGATGGGAACAGAAGAGTGACATTCCCTAATCCTCATTCCAGCTTTATCCAGGTCCCTACAGGAATTTCAGTTCACATGCAAGTTTTTAACAACAGCCTAAAACTATTGGAGGTTTATGCATTCAACAAACATATATTAAGGACCTACTGTGGGGATACAGACGTTAATAATTGTCAGTTCTGATCCTTAAGAGAATCACAACCCAGCAATCAGGGGGCAGGTAGGAAAGTGGTGTGATGTAGGCAGGTAGGCACAATGTGATGGGGCGTAGAGGAGTGCCCACTCCAGGCCAGGAAGGTGTGTATGTGCATGGGCAGGTGGGGGTAGGAGTTGGGTGTAGATGTCAGGGAAAGAGGACAGAGGTGAAAGACTTCCAGGAGGTAAATGAGAAGGAAGAAGGGAGGCGATCCAGAGAGAGGGCTTGTGATATACAGGGTCAGAGTCACCTTTCTCCCAGCTTGTAGGGTGGGGAAAGAGAATGGGGGGAGGAAATGACAATGATGAAGCCAGACAAAAGAGAGAGAGAAGATTATGATAGCCCTTGAATGCCAGGCTAAGGATTCAAATTTTGACCTTAAGGTTAAGGAGATTTCCTTTTTAGTTTTGGGTTGTAGACAAAGGGGAATCCGGAGATGCCACAAAGTTCAAGGTACCACTGAGGTGAGAGATGCTATAATCTGCATGGGAATTATTGCTTAGGATTGTTACTGATTGCTCTAAAATATACAACTGCTTACTTGTTTGGGGCAATATGTACAGTATTTTTTACTATTACTTTTGAGAGTGAAGACGAAGCAAGATTGTCTCAATCAGGGTGTTAACAGCAAACAGATGGACCACTCAAAGTGAGATGATTCTAAGAGGGTTTATTTACAGATGGACAACCCCAAGGTGGGGGCCTGAAGTCATTGCAAAGAATGTTGGAGTAATGTGGGTCTCGTAATGGCCTGGCTACCAACACGTGCCTTGGTCTGTGATAGACCGACTGCATCCCCTCACCCCCAAATTAATGTACTGAAGCTCTAATCCTTAATGTGATGGTATTAGGAGGACGTGGGAGGTAATTGGGTTTAGATAAGGTCATGCAGGGGTTGTCATGATGAGATCAGTGCTCTTATGAGAAGGAACCAAAGAACATTCTGGCCCTCATTCTCTCTCTCTCTCTCTCCCTCTCTCTGAGGACACAGCAGGAAGGCAGCCATCTGCAAGCCGGGAAAAGGACTTTCCCAGGAACCTGACCACGCTGGCACCCTGATCTCAGACTTCCCAGCCTCTAGCACCGTGAGAAAGAAACTTCTGCTGTGTAAGGACCCAGTCTGTGGCATTTTTGTCAGGGCACCCAAGCTGAGACAAAGGCGCACGGGCAAGGGCGGGGAACTGCTCTTTGGATCCGGAAGGACTGAGACCCTCCTGTAAACTGGCCAGATTGAGAGGGACCATGAACCCCTGGGAGGACCTCACAGGGAGTGAGTCAGCACAGAAAATACCCTGACCTCCCCCTCCTCCCTCCCTGTCATCACCACACACTCAGAGGCCTGAGAGGCCCACAGTGTAGGTCAGTCTTCATGGGCTAAAAGCAGGATACGGAAGGATAGAGGCTGAGTCTAAAGGGGCAAATGACAGAGGCCCAGCACAAACATTATAATTAGATTTCCCTCCACTTACCCTTTTTTGGTGTGTCTCCTCCCTCCTCAGAAAAGTAAAAGAGAAGAATTTAGCTATGAGTTAAGAAAGGCTAACTGCTCTAAAAATGTATGATGGCTCAAAAACCTTATTACCGCTTATTCCTTGCTCACATAACAGTGCCCGGGACTCCCCACTGGTCGTGGGGTTCCTCCTCTGGCACTGGAGCTGACAGAGGCTCCACTGTCTTTAAGTGGTGGCTTCCAAGCTTGCCTTAGGGGTCGTCTGCCTTCCAGCCAGCTGCAAGGGGCAAAGGGCAAGACGGGTCAAGCATGTGAGGTTTTGACAGGCCAGGCCTGGCAGTGGCACACAAGACTTCAGCTGGGACTCAGTCACATGGCAGCTCTTCTCTGCAAGGAGGGCTTCTTGGGCACGTGGACAGCCACGTGCCCAAGAAGAGGAGAGCTAAGAAGAGAGAGGTAAGAAGCAGCCAGCACCTCGGCCATAGCACGGGAATAATGCCCTTTAGCAAAAATTGGTTTGTACTAACAGGTTAACCTTTTGATAGAACCATACTGCTCCAAATAGATTTATGAAGTATATGCCCCAGCTCTTAACACGAAATTTTGCAAAGGGTAGTGTATTGCATGAACTCAATTACTGAAGACCTGAATTAGCCACGAATGTCACACTTTTTAAAAAAAGATTTTGTTTATTTGACAGAGAGAGAGAGAGAGAGAGAGAGAGCAAGCGCACAAGCAGGGGGAGCTGCAGAGGGAGAGGGAGAAGCAGACTCCCCACTGAGCAGGGAGCCTGATGTGGGGCTTGATCCCAACATCCTGGGATCATGATCTGAGCTGAAACCAGATGTTTAACCGACTGAGCCACCCAGGTGTCCCAAGAATGTCACATTTTAATTTCAGAATTTGTAGCTCCTTTATTTTACTTTCCTTACAGGAAAACCTCTCTGCTTCCAATTTATACCTCTTTTTGGTTGGTGTCATCCTCTTTCAACATTGGTGAATGAGCCCAATCAGGTTTTTGAAAGTTGCTAAGAGCACATTGGGAATATATGCTGCCAAGAATCACAGAGGTTGATCATGTAAGAGGGAAGAATGATTCTGTTTAATAGGCTGGTGTTATAGTCATGCTATTATAGTCCGTCATGGATCCCTTAACAAAACTGATCATCTACAGGACTTTTAAGCTGTCTTCTTGAAGCTCCCCAGTGTTCCCCTGCATGGCAACCCACTCCTCTCTTGTGGGCTGCTGTGTGCGATTTTTTGTGTCCATCACGGTGAATTATACATCCTCAGTTACAAGTCTGTCCCTGTCTTGAGAATAGATTGCCTGCCTTGTTGCTTTCATCCTTAGCCTCGAGTGCATCCTGGGGCACAAGCAGGCAATACATTGGAATGAAAGAGAGAATAAATGAGGGGTTCCTGCGTGGCTCAGTGGGTTAAACCTCTGCCTTCAGCTTGGGTCATGATCTCAGGGTCCTGGGATTGAGCCCCACATCGGGCTCTCTGCTTAGCAGGGAGCCTGTTTCCCCCTCTCTCTGCCTGCCTTTCTGCCTACTTGTGATCTCTCTCTGTCAAATAAATAAATAAATAAATAAATAAATAAATCTTAAAAAAAAGAGAGGGAGAGAGAATAAATGAATATTAGCGAGTATAGTTTTATTTTGGGCCTCTGAAAATACTTTTTTTCTTTGCTCCCCACCCCAAAATACTTTCTTATTGATGGATATAATACTTATTATCCTTAAAGTTAACATTAACACATATGCCTGTCTTACCTTTCTATCTGGAAAAAACAATAACCAAAAATGACCAGTGTTCAGGGGTCACTGTCTTTTAAAAAAATATTTATTTACTTATTTTAGAAGATGCAAACATACGCTACCCTAACAATCCAAAGTTATATAAAAAAAAATTAAACAGGTAGAGGGAGACAAATCTCATTTGCAAATAGATTTCAAGCCCCCAAACCTCACAACTGTTTGCTAAACTGTTATTAATAATCCTGTTGTTCTTTTCTGAAAATATTTGTAATTGAAGTATGACTGACATACAGGAAAAGCTGTGCATAATTAACGTATACATCTCCATGAATTTGAAGGTAAGCATACACCCATGAAAATGTCCATCGCCTCTAAAATTTCCTCCCTCTCTCTCTCTCTCTTTTAATTATTTTTATTAACATATAATGTATTATTTGCCCCAGGGGTACGCATCTGTGAATCACCAGGCTTACACATTTCACAGCATGCATCATAGCACATACCTTCTCCAATGTCCATAACCCAGCCACCCCATCCCTACTCCCCACCCCCAAAGCAACCCTCAGTTTGCCTCTCTTTTTTTGATAAGAACATTTAATATAAGATCTACCTCTTAACAAGTTGCAATTAACAGTTTCATAGATGTTTGATTTTAATTAAGTAATTATTGGCTAAAAGATACTTTTAACTCTGGAAACTACATCACAGTTTACCAAAGCAATAGGAATGCCATGCTGGGCACCTGGGTGGCTCAGTCGGTTCGGTGTCTGCCTACGGCTCTGGTCATGGTCTCGGTGTTCTGGGATCAGGCCCCACATCGGGCTCCCTGATCTGTGGGGAGACTGCTTCTCCCTCTCCCTCTGCCGGCTTCTCCCTCTGTTTGTGCTCTCTCTCTGTCAAATAAATAAATAAA
>ML105482.1:25771-42339 GCA_003697995.1 Taxidea taxus jeffersonii | reverse complement strand
CCCAGGACCACGACCCGAGCCAAAGGCAGAGGCTCAACCCACTGAGCCACCCAGGCACCCCTGAAAGCCCCCTTTTAAAGCTACCCTTAACTACTATAGATCAAAATCAAATTCCAATTAAGATTCTAATTCTTGGGGCGCCTGGGTGGCTCAGTGGGTTAAAGCCTCTTCCTTCGGCACAGGTCATGATCCCAGGGTCCTGGGATTGAGCCCCCCATCGGGCTGGGCTCTCTGCTCAGCAGGGAGCCTGCTTCCTCCTCTCTGCCTGCCTCTCTGCCTGCTTGTGATCTCTGTCTGTCAAATAAATAAATAAATAAAATCTTAAAAAAAGATTATAATTCTTCTAATGAATTAAGTACTTTGTTTTCTCTGATTTAAATCGGTGATGTCAAATTCTTCTATGATGAAAGGTATCTCTAACAAAGAGCTAATTAGCTTATTGTCTAATACGTTTCCAGTAAAATATGATTTTTGTGAATAAATTATTATAAAATGCTACATGGGCATTCAGGATTCCTACACTTAAAAGTTGTTTTTTAATAGTTTAGGGTTCAAATGACTTTCATTTCTAGGAGACCAAGCTCTTTGAAACCACACTAGTGGTAACAGTCACTACTTCTATAAACCAGGCTGAATTCTCCTGCTATCTCATTTGTGATGTTTAATATTCAGTGATAACAATATATATCTATCAACTTTTGTCAAATTTTACTTCTATTCATAATAATGAGGGTGAAATTTTAACTTGTTTATTTCCCAGTTCATTATTTACTGATTTTTAAAAAGATTTTATTTATTGACTTGACAGAGATCACAAGTAGGCAGAGAGGTGGGCAGGGGGGTGGAGGAAGTAGGCTCCCCGCTGAGCAAAGAGCCCAGCTCAGGGCGCAATCCCAGGACCCCGGGACCACAACCTAAACCGAAGGCAGAGGTTTTAACCCACTGAGCCACCCAGACCTCCCTCCCATGTCATATCTTAATATTAAAACTTAAATTTCAAGAACTGAACCACTAAAATATACCACAATCCCTTTTCAAACTCAATGCATTTAGTACTTTTGCTAAAGTTCTCTTCTTAAATGTTCTCACTTCAGGGCTAGGTAAGAACTAGGTGGAGATTTGGAGTGAATTTTGAGGAAAGACTTTTTTCATTACAAGAGAAGACACAAACACACTCAAATCCAAAATACCTTAATGTTTGTTTCATTTTATCAAGATCACTAATAACTTCTTTTGGACTGGGAAATTTGGAGAGAGCGGTTAATCTGCACTTCCTAACAACATAGAACTAGTATGTGCCATTTACTATCTTGTAATACACAGAAAAAGAAAAAAAGAAAAGAAAAAAAAATTTAACGTCTACATGTTTAAAGCTCAAAAACCATATTTCTGTGTGTCAAAAAGCCATTTCCTCAAACCTGTTACAACTTTCAACAGTTTCAGAGTACGTATCTCTGGTCTGCTTACTCAATCCAAAAGATTTAATCCTGATAGTGTCACAGAAATACCTGAAAATTTTGGTTGGTCTACCAACTAGCCCTTAAGGAAGAAAACTTAGTCTTGCACCCTCAAGCTTCTATTTAGGCATTACAGCAATACTTGGAGCAAAAGGGGGGAGGGAAGCACTTCTTCAGCAGCTCCAAGGGGCCAGTCCTCTGCTCCCAACACTCCCTGCTGGGGCCAAAAGTCAGGTGTGGCCCAAGGAAGATGGGGATGCTCCACAAATATGCTGTTACCCCTGGAAGAGTATTTCTACTCTTAGTTTTCTTTCAGGTCTGTTTACCCTGTGCCCTGAATCAGCCCCAATACACTAATCCTCAGTGTAGAAACTGAAGGGAGGGGCACTCCCTCCACTGTCTGAATATGGCCCCCAGAAATCCTTACTCCTCATGTGAAGAGGGTGGTACACTACTGCTGCCCCCGACCCCACAACAAATAACTCAAGCCGTGGCAGGTCTTGGTTATTTTTTTTTTCTTACCTTTAGACACCTTTTCCAAAAACAAAACATTTTTTGTTTTCCTCTTTGACCTAAGTTTCATCTTTGAATGTTATTGGTATATTTGCTGGACGTTGAGCCTGAGGGTACAAGTTAATGAAACACTGTTTTGACTTTCTTGGGATTCAAGTCACCAAAGTGACAAGAGACATTAAAGACAAATACAGGAGGTTACGTAGCTAGGAACAGGACTTTGCTCTTTTAATATTGAGAAGGCTGGGGTTTTCTAAGTAACTGAAGACCAAAGAAAGCCAGCATAAAACACAGTACTTTATTTTACTACTGGTGTCCAGGCACAGTACTTAACAGTTATAGAAAAACATTTGTTGGCAATATCATACGAAGAGAACAACCACCTAAGAAAAATTTGTCCTTTTAACATAAACTAAGCCAAATTCTCATTTTATACCAGCGTATTTTCAATGTTCATTCAGTTTTTTAAAAAACTTAATTAGATCCATGAGAGCCATTCAATCTCTGCTTGACCTCACATAAAATTCCTTTCCCAAGATTGCCTTTTCTGCCAACTTTCCACATCTCCTCTTCTCATTTCAGAACAATGATTTTACTTTTTTAACCTACTTTTTGTATGCTGGCTTTTTTTTCCCCCTTTCACCCTTATTATTTCTAAGTAGTTTAAACCGTGACCCGAGCTGAAACCAAGTGTCGGATACCAACGCTTAACTGAGGGAGCCAGCCAGGTTAGAATTCTTAACCTTTAGAATCACTAATTCCTGGTTGAAAATTCAGAAGCAAGGAATTGCAAACCATTTCTTTTATACCAGCATCCTGTGGGTGGGCAAATGTATAAATACATTTTGTAACCTCTAGAAGTCTATTATTCCGCATACTAAATTTTCCAACGTGGCACAACACGGGTGTACTAATAAACCCTAAATCTTTTAATTCCTCTGTGGAGTGGCCTCCTAGATCTCACTGTGGAAATCTAGGGTCTCTCACACCCTGGTTTCCCACCCAGGAAGGTAAGGACAAACAAATAAGAAGAACTCAGAACTCAAAATCAGAGAGAAGCTTACTAGAGATCCAGGAGAGGCATGCAAGATGCAGCCAACCAACAGAGCTACCCGGTGTATATGCCTGTCTGGAGAAGCCAGCTCCAAAATCTCCACCAGCTGTCTCCAGGTCCTCTCTGCTTGAGAAAATGATCAAATGACAAAACCAAAACAACTTAACGAGTTTGAGGTCCTTTATTAAAGGGAAAGCAACCCAGGGATAGGGGGTAGGGGTTGGGGATGGGGGGAAAGTCCAGTGTCTCACCAGCAACGACACACTCTTCTTGAAAGATTTTGGATAAGAGCAAATTCTATAGAAGGTTTAGATGAGATAATGCAGAAACAGAACACTGGGTAGGGTGTTGGGATTTAGCCATAAGGCTAGCAAGGTCCTGTTTTCTAGAGGAAAGTAAACTGGCCAGTGGTGCGCTAGTGGATGGTGATTGGCGTGCTTTAGGATTAACAGGTGTTTCCCTGTAAGTGCAGATTGATTTATGTTGAGCTTTGGAATGTAGACTGGGCCATTGCAGTGGCCTCCCACCTGGGGACACTGATCCACTAATTAGCTTTTTCAGGCCCCATGGGGTAGGATCTTTGGATGATTTCCAGGGATCCTTTAATCTCTAACACCTTCTTATTTATCTTAAAGTGTTGCAGGGGTTAGGGTATATGTAACTTGTAACAGATACATGACTTTCATGGCAAAGAGAGATTTATAGAAAGCTACTGCATTCACCTTTGGGGCAAAGTAAGGTGTTGAAGCCACAACAGGAAAGAGGCTCAAAACTTTCAGGAAGTGTTTCCTCCAAAAAACACACCAGATGTCAGATTTTTACTGAACCAGAATGATTATATACTTCGGAGAGATTTATACATCAAGAGCACAAGTTGAAACTAGCCTTTCAAGGATTTAGAATCATATTTATTAATGTAATTGAAATTGTGCTTCTGAGCTTTCCTATATTTTGAGTACCTGCCCATGTGAGGGAATGGGTGGACACATTGTTAAATATTTCTGCCTTTGGTAAGAGTGTCAGATCTTGCTTGTCTTTCTGACAAGGCTCATACTGTGCAAAGCAATTCTGATATCAAGGCTGATCATCTTCCAGAGACAGCCAGCCATTAAACTCCCAGACCAAATCCAAAGACACAATGTTAAATATTTCTGCATTTGTTAAGAGCACCAAAAGATATTGCTTGCTTTTCTGGGACAAGCCTCATACCATGCAGAGCAATTCCAATATCAAGGGTGATCATCTGTCCAGAGACAGCCATTAAACTCATGGACCAGATCTGAAAAACATTTGTAACTATTTAGCCACTCCTGAATAGCTTTCACAGCTAGCTAAATCATCTTCTCCAACTGGTAATTGTTTCAATGTCCCAAGACATTAAAAGCTATTAAAGTCTAATGACCCAAGTCTTGTTTTTCCTAGAAGGTGGAAACTTTTTTTGATGTTCTAGCTTTTTTTTTACCCAATAGTGTTTAACTGGCTACCAGTTTTAGAAAAATAGAGTATCACATCTATGCATAAAGCATAAATCAAGTACTTCACTGAAATTGTAGGTTTGGAAAAGTTGTATTTTTGGTTCAGTACTGACTGCAAATGTTTTACATACAAATAGCCATGTTCATGTTCAAATGAAAGAGGGAAGGGTATCACTAAGGGATATGAAAATCCTCATGGGGCAGTCCTATTTTTGTGGTTTATTTTATTAATATTTGCAGTCTGTACTATACCACAGATTTTTTGGCCTTTACCTGGTAAAATTTTTTGTCATAATCATGAAAAAGTAGTATCCACTGGATATTATTTTATGATTTTCAGGTAATTATCTCTCTTATAAGAGTCCAAATATAGTACAGACTTGTTTATTTGCAAATTTTCCCCTCTATGAGACACTTCATTTTTCAGTCTGTCAAAAGATACTACAAATGGGGGGTCCTTGGGTGGCTCAGTCAGTTAAGTGACTGCCTTCTGCTTAGGTCATGATCCCAGAGTTCCAGGATAGAGTCCCACATTGGGCTCCTTCCTCAGTGAGGAGCCCGCTTTTCCCTCTGACCCTCCCCTCCAATCATGATTTCTCACTCATTCTCTCTCTATCTCAAATAAATAAATAAAATATTTTTTTAAGATGTTACAAATGGTACTGAGCTAATCAAAATTTAAAAGAAAACATGACAGAAGAATGCATGAATAAGAAAAACATAATTCCTGGTAATTACACTGGAAATCCAGTTAAATGATCTTGTTGCCATGGTTAATTTTAGATATTTTTCTTGTATTGATAAATCAAATGCAATCCCAAAGAAAGAGAAGAGCCCCTAGAGAAATAGAAATAAAATCAACCTAAAACAGTAAAATGACCAGGCAGAAAAGTCCAAGTTCAAATTACATTCTACATGTCTCTGTTCTGGAGAAAATAATCAGTAAAAAAATATATATGCATATTTATTCATTTTTATGAGTCAATCATTTAAATTTTCATTAATAAAATTATCAAGTTGAGTTAAGATTAATTATATCCATTATTTTTTTAGCACCAGTAGAAAACAAACACAAAATCTAATGTTTAACTTGAATTATAAAGTATATTAATGAAAAATACAGGTACACCTAAAATGTGTAGGACATTTTCTAAATCTTAGGACTGCTTCATTTAAATGCTTATTCCACTGTCTCAGCTTTGTATAGTATTTTGTCTTATCATTCATTTTTTTGATTTTTCAAGAAAAGAACACAAAGAATATTATTTTTAACTACATTCATTAATTTTTTCAGTCATTTATCATCATTTTTTTCATCAAATATCTTACTTTTTTACTATGTGGCAGTTATCACATTAAGTTGATGAACTGAAAGAAAATGCTTTCATTTAAAATTAATGACACATTTATCAAAGTAATAAAGTGAAATAATTTTAATACAATACAAATACTTCAATAGAATTATTGAATCATATTCAATAATTCAACTGAGATATATTATTCTCAGATGAACTAGTATTTTTTGATAACAGAATTATTATTCTTAGTGATCAAAAAATACTAGTTCATCTGACAGAAAAAACACAAACAAGGAGTTAATGCAATTTTACACTGGCATTTGAGGAACCAGGATTGAGACTTTGTGTGCAAGTTTGCATTTTTTTAAAATAACTGGTTCAACTTGTCATAATTAGAAACAACTGACTATTGTTAAAAGTGGAAACTCCAATTTTAAAAGGGTGTCTTGAAAAGTTAGATTTGATTCCAATACTACATTCTTTATAGCAACGTGAAAATTTCTAACATATGGTACAATTCCCAAACTTGTTTAGGTTAATGTTGAAAATTAATCCTAGCAACTGCCATTTTTAATGTATGAAAATCTCCCAGCAGGATCTGACAAAACAATACAAAATGGAGGCTTTCTGAAGAAGGATCTTTCCTGAGTCACAATGTAGGGAAACCTGATCGAGCAGATAGCCACAGAGTTCATGAGCCTTCCTATTGTGGTCCAACAGAAACAAATCACAAACATTTCAGTGAAAATCCCCACTACATCGTCATTGGACTGTGGTTCTACTGGAATTTCTGAGTTGTAACAGTTATATGGACATAAATTAAAACTGAGGGAATAACTGGTTTGGAATGGTGTGGATATCCCTATACAGTTAAACATTTAGTTATCATCATTTCCTTAATCTTATATTCTCTCCATTTACACCATGTCCAAAGGAATATCCTCCAATAATCAAAAATGTAATTTCTCAATTTTTCCTTCCCCATTAGACAGTAATGTAGCAACATACTCTTATAAATACCATAGAAGAAAATCTCTATTTGCTATTTCTACTAATCAGAAAACATAGTTGGTGGCTCTTTGTTTTGTATGTATAAATACATACACATAAATATATACATACTTATAAATATACCTATATTTATGCATTTATATACTTATGCATATATTTATATATATAAATGTAAATGTATATGTGTGTGTATCTGTGCGTGTGTTTGTGTGTGAATCCAAAAATTCATCTACAGAGCAGGAAAAGAGGAAATGTATTTCAAAAGTGGAATTCATTACACTTCTCAGATGTGTAACTTACCCATACAATCTTTCCAGGCCTCCATAATTAGAGTAACTTAAAAGGTATTTTTTTGGTATGTTTTATTTTCTTTTTGGTGTCTCAACTCTATAGCTACAGCCCTGACCAAGGTATTTCTATAAACAGAAACTGGATATACTAATGTGTACTTCTTGGGCTGGCCAATGCTGGAGTGTTAAAATTTACTATTTTTTTTTTTCCCCAACAGACCAAGGAGAGTAAATTTTAAAAAGAATTTTTCTAACTGAATTTAAAAGTTAGATGAGAATTGAATAAAAATCAGTGTTTATGCCTATTTATGAAATTTTCCTCATTTCCACTGGATAAAAGTAAAGAAAAAGTGAAAAAAGAATTGTCCTCTAAACTGAAACAGGGAACACCTCCAGCCTCAGAGCAGAAATACACAAGTCAAAATCAACTTTGATGGGGTAACTGGGTGATGGACATTAAGGAAGGCATGTAATGAGATAAGCATTGGGTGTTATAAGCAACTAATGAATCATTGAACACTACATCAAAAACTAATGATATACTATATGCTGGCTAATTGAATTCAAATTTAAAAAGAGGGAAAAAAAAACAAAAACAAAATTGACTTTGGAATGAATTGAAGAGAACAGCAAAAATGATACAGAATCCCCTTACCCAAAAGCATGGGAAAATTTGTGAGATGAAAGTCTCAAAATGGGAAGTAGCAGGCTGAGAAGACATCAGGCAGCAGGAGATCAGCTAGATAGCCTATCAAACCATTCTGAACACCTACGAATCCAACAGGAGATCGAAGAGAAGAGCAAAAATTCTAGAAACAGAAAAGGTAGGACCAGCAGAGAAGTAAATCCAACGCGATGGGAAGATAGACCCCAAGGGGAGGGGCTGGCTCCCAGGAAGCGACGGAACGACAGAGCACAAAATCAGGACTTTTAAAAGTCTGCTCCACGGAGGGACATCACTCCACAGGCTAAACCAGGGTGAAGACCTTGTGGGGATAGCATGGTCTCAGGTCCCACGGGGTCACAGAAGGATCGGGGCTGTCTGAGTGTCACAGAGCTCGCAGGTCTTAGAGCGGGGAAGCCGGCTGCGGAGACAGAGCAGAGGAGTGAGCTCTCAACTCGGGGTTACCTTGAACCGTAATCTGTGACAAGGGCTGGTGCTCTGTGCATGGGGTCCCCACAAGATCCAGGGAGACTCGGACCTAGGAGAACCCAGGGATCTGCAGGGTTCGGAGACTCCAGGTAGGACTCTGCCAGAGAAAGAGACGCTTGGTCACAGGCTGGGTGACCTCGGAGTGCAGCCAGAGGCCAGTGAGACGGGACTGATTGCGCGTGATTTTCTCCAAGCGCGGCTGGAGGCTGGGGAGACAGGACTGATAAAGAGCTTTTCTCTGAAGATGCCCTGAAGACTGGGGCCCCGAGCTCTCGACTGTTCTGAGCCGGAGATTGGGAGGCTGCCATTTTTATTCCCTTTCTCCGGAAATCTACGGAAAGCATTCAGGGAACAAAAGCCCCTGAAAGTGAACCTGAGAGGATTACTTAGCCCGGCCCCTGGTAAGGGCGGTGCAATTCCGCCTGGGGCAGAGACACTTGAAAATCACTACAACAGGCCCCTCCCCCAGAAGATCAACAAGAAATCCAGCCAAGACCAAGTTCACTTAACAAGGAGAACAGTGGAATTCCAGAGGAGGAGAAAGCAAAGCATGGAATTCTTGGCTTTCTCCCCAAGAATCTTTAGTCTTGCAAAGTTAATTAATTTTTTTAATTTTTTTTTCTCTTCTAATTTTTTTAACTTTTACCCTTTCCTCTTCTAACATTTTTTAACTAGTTTATCTTAATAACTTTCTTAAAAAAATCTTTTTTGAACCTTTATTATTATAGTCATATTTTATCCTTCACTGTATCTAACTTTATTCTTTGTATACATGTAGGATTTTTTTTTTCTTCTTAAAAATTTGGGACACAACTTCTTCTAATAGATCAAAATACACCCCAAATCTAGTACCGGGCTAGATCTAGTCTCCAGCCCAAGGAAGTTCTCTCCACTTTATTTTTTATTTTATTTTATTCTCCCTACCAATTTACCTTATCAACTCTTATCAAGCTTACCTTATCAAGCTCTACAGGAAATACTGAAAGGGGTCCTCTAAGCAAAGAGAGACCCTAGAAGTATTATCAGAAAGGAACAGACACAATATATAGTAACAATCACCTTACACGCAATACAGTGGCACTAAATTCATATCTCTCAATAGTTACCCTGAATGTAAATGGGCTAAATGCCCCAATCAAAAGACACAGTGTTTCAGAATGGATAAAAAAAACAAAACCCATCCAAATGCTGCCTACAAGAAACTCATTTTAGATCCGAAGACACTTCCAAATTCAAAGTGAGGGGGTGGAAAACAATTTACCATGCTAATGGACATCAGAAGAAAGCTGGGGTGGCAATCCTTGTATCAGATCAATTAGATTTTAAGCCAAAAACTATAGTAAGAGATGAGGAAGGACACTATATCATACTCAAAGGGTCTGTCCAACAAGAAGATCTAACAATTTTAAATATCTATGCCCCTAACATGGGAGCAGCCAACTATATAAACCAATTAATAACAAAATCAAAGAAACACATTGACAAGAATACAATAATAGTAGGGGACTTTAACACACCCCTCACTGAAATGGACAGATCATCCAAGCAAAAGATCAACAAGGAAATAAAGGTCTTAAATGACACACTGGAGCAGGTGGACATCACAGATATATTCAGAACATTCCATCCCAAAGCAACAGAATACACATTCTTCTCCAGTGCCCATGGAACATTCTCCAGAATAGATCACATCCTGGGTCATAAATCAGGTCTCAACAGGTATCAAAGATTGGGATCATTCCCTGTATATTTTCAGACCACAATGCCCTGAAGCTAGAACTCAAACACAAGAGAAAATTTGGAAAGAGCACAAATACATGGAGACTCAACAGCATCCTTCTAAAGAATGAATGGGTCAACCAGGAAATTAAAGAAAAATTGAAAAAAATCATGGAAACAAATGATAATGAAAACACAGCAGTCCAAAATCTGTGGGACACAGCAAAGGCAGTCCTGAGAGGAAAATATATAGCAATAAAAGCCTTTCTCAAGAAACAGGGAAGGTCTCAAATACACAACCTAACCCTACACTTAAAGGAGCTCGAGAAAGAACAACAAAGAAAGCCTAAACCCAGCAGGAGAAGAAAAATCATGAAGACCAAAGCAGAAATCAATGAAATGGAAACCAAAAAAACAACAGAACAAATCAACGAAACTAGGAGCTGGTTCTTTGAAATAATTAATAAGATTGATAAACCCCTGGCCAGACTTATCCAAAAGAAAAGAGAAAGGACCCAAATAAATAAACTCATGAATGAAAGAGGAGAGATCACAACCAAAACCAAAGAAATGCAAACAATCATAAGAACAAATTATGAGCAATTCTATGCCAACAAATTGGACAATCTGGAAGAAATGGAAGCTTTCCTAGAGACATATAAACTGCCAAAACTGAGCCAGGAAGAAATAGAAAACCTGAATAGGCCCATAACAAGTAAGGAAATTGATACAGTCATCAAAAATCTCCAAACAAACAAAAGCCCAGGGCCAGATGGCTTTCCAGGGTAATTCTACCAAACATTTAAAGAAGAATCATTCTCAATGGAGAAATACTGAGAGCTTTTCCGCTAAGGTCAGGAACACGGCAGGGATGTCTGTTATCACCACTGCTATTCAACATAGTACTAGAAGTCCTAGCCTCAGCAATCAGACAACAAAAAGAAATTAAAGGCATCCAAATAGGCAAAGAAGAAGTCAAACTATCACTCTTTGCAGATGATATGATACTGTATGTGGAAAACCCAAAAGGCTCCAATCCAAAACTGCTAGAGCTTGTACAGGAATTCAGTAAAGTGTCAGGATATAAAATCAATGCACAGAAATCAGTTGCATTTCTTTACACCAACAACAAGACAGAAGAAAGAGAAATTAAGGAGTCAATCCCATTTACAATTACACCCAAAACCATAAGATACCTAGGAATAAACCTAACCAAAGAGGCAAAGAATCTATACTCAGAAAACTATGAAGTACTCATGAAAGAAACTGAGGAAGACACAAAGAAATGGAAAAATGTTCCATGGTCATGGATTGGAAGAACAAATATTGTGAAAATGTCTATGCTACCTAAGGCTATCTACACATTTAATGCAATGCCTACCAAAACCCCATCCATCTTTTTCAAAGAAATGGAACAAATAATCCCAAAATTTATATGGAACCAGAAAAGACCTCGAATAGCCAAAGGAATATTGAAAAAGAAAGACAAAGTTGGTGGCATCACAATTCCAGACTTCAAGCACTACTCCAAAGCTGTCATCATCAAGACAGTATGGTACTGGCACAAAAACAGACACATAGATCAATGGAACAGAATAGAGAGCCCAGAAACAGACCCTCAACTCTATGGTCAACTGATCTTCAACAAAGCAGGAAAGAATATCCAATGGAAAAAAGACAGCCTCTTCAACAAATGGTGTTGGAAAATTGGACAGCCGCATGCAGAAAAATGAAATTGGACCATTTCCTTACACCACACATGAAAATAGACTCAAAATGGATGAAGGACCTCAACGTGAGAAAGGAATCCATCAAAATCCTTGAGGAGAACACAGGCAGCAACCTCTTTGACCTCAACCGCAGCAACTTCTTCCTAGGAACAACGCCAAAGGCAAGGGAAGCAAGGGAAAAAATGAACTATTGGGACTTCATCAAGATCAAAAGCTTTTGCACAGCAAAGGAAACAGTCAACAAAACCAAAAGACAACTGACAGAATGGGAGAAGATATTTGCAAACGACATATCAGATAAAGGGCTAGTATCTAAAATCTACAAAGAGCTTAGCAAACTCAACACCCAAAGAACAAATAATCCAATCAAGAAATGGGCAGAGGACATGAACAGACATTTCTGCCAAGAAGACATCCAGATGGCCAACAGACACCTGAAAAAGTGCTCCACATCACTGGGCATCAGGGAAATACAAATCAAAACCACAATGAGATACCACCTCACACCAGTCAGAATGGCTAAAATAAACAAGTCAGGAAATGACAGATGCTGGCGAGGATGTGGAGAAAGGGGAACCCTCCTACACTGTTGGTGGGAATGCAAGCTGGTGCAACCACTCTGGAAAACAGCATGGAGGTTCCTCAAAAAATTGAAAATAGAGCTACCTTATGACCCAGCAATTGCACTACTGGGTATCTATCCTAAAGATACGAACGTAGTGATCCAAAGGGGCACGTGTACCCGAATGTTTAGAGCAGCAATGTCCACAATAGCCAAGTTATGGAAAGAACCTAGATGTCCATCAACAGATGAATGGATAAAGAAGAAGTGGCATATATATACAATGGAATACTATGCAGCCATCAAAAGAAATGAAATCTTACCATTTGCGACGACATGGATGGAACTAGAGGGCATTATGCTTAGCGAAATAAGTCAATCGGAGAAAGAC
This sequence comes from Taxidea taxus jeffersonii, assembly GCA_003697995.1. NCBI lineage: Eukaryota > Metazoa > Chordata > Mammalia > Carnivora > Mustelidae > Taxidea > Taxidea taxus. The sequence continues at coordinate 29,686 of ML105482.1, read as the reverse complement.
AACTATCATATGATCTCCCTGATATGAGGAAGTGGAGATGCAACGGGGGTGGGGATTAAGGTGGCAGGAAAAGAATAAATGAAACAAGATGGGATTGGGAGGGAGACTAATCAAAAGAGACTCTTAATGTCATAAAACAAACTTAGGGGGGTGGGGGGTTGGTAGTGGGTGGTGGGGTTACATTATATGTTTAAATAAAAAAGCTTAAAGAAAAAAAAAGAAAGTCTCAAAATGGAAACCAGAATTGGGGATTTGGGTGTGTTTTACAGAAGGCATAGAAAGACATTATTTTTGTTCTATTTCATCAGGGCATGTCAATACAAGACAAAAGGAAAGACTGCCAGGCTACCAACCACCAGTCCTGCCCATCTACCTAGACCGCTAAATAAGAAAGATGAGGTTGAATGGCAGGGGTGGAGAGTAGGCAACTGTGTAAACACCTTATATTATCAAAATGATAGTGGCAAACAGTGAGAAAAGCTTCAGATGGAGAGTAAATGACCCACATTTTAATTCAATTCTCATTGTCATGTCATCCAAAGTGAGACAAGCCACACCCACCACTGTCTCTGTGTGGATTGGAAAAATTAGAGATATTTGACTAATTTTGGTAAAGGAACTCAAAGAACAATTTCAGACTGCCATTAACCATATTCATAGGTTCATTCCTCCCTTCCTAGGTAGCTGAATGACATTCTTCAGTCAAGTGTTTAGGCACATTCAAATAGGACCCAAGTATACAGGCAGATTTCAGAACATTCAATGTACATGATTTTCAGACACACAGTTGTCAAGATATTTGTTATTTCTGATAAAACTGAGTAACAAAGTAAACAGGAACCATGGAATCATATTCAAAAAAGGAAGAGAGGAGAAGGAAAATGGGGAGAAAGAGAAGAAAAAAAAATCATGCAAAGGCTAAATCTTAAATATGAAGAGGAGTTCATCTAGCAAGTAGAAGAGAATTTTAGACAACCTGTATTATTCCACCACTGCTATTCCCACATTTCATTTAAAGAAAGCATGAAATCTACAATATTAGAGAATGGGGAAACTGAATGAAAAAGAGACAGATAATGAAGAAAATTATAAATGAGAAAGAACAGCACCACTCTAGTCATTAAACATACTTGGCAGGATATAATCAATACTGGGAATATAAAAAGCAGTGAAACAAAGGGTAGACTTAAAAAATGTGGACCAAAAAAAAAAAAAAAAGAAGAAAGAAAGAAAAGAAAAAGAAAATGTGGACAGTGGATTGTTCAACATGAGACATTTCACTGTGGAAGGAGTTCATGTGGGTTGCTATGCTTATCTGTGTGTGTGTGTGTGTGTGTGTGTGTGTGTGTGTGTGTGTGATGACGTAGTTTGGGAAGTATGCTTAAATGGATTAAAACTTTTTTTTTTTTTTTATTAGTGAGAGTAAAGGATCACAACCCATTGAATAAGATAGGAAATGATAGAGAGACATGATGCAAAATAACTGGCCTGTAATCTTGAGAAGTCACAAATGCAACACATAATTCCTAATAGTTAAATGCAACACTTAATTCTGAACTGGATCCTTTTTGCTGTAAAGGACATTATTGGGACAATTGGGAAAACCTAATGGGGATGTCAGACTAAGATAGTATTAATGTACCACATTAGTTTCTCGATTTTGATATTCATGTTATGATCATTGAGACAATATCCTTGCTTGTAGGAAATACAAGTCAACATTCCACTCTCAGAGTCTGTTTGTACTGTACACACTACTTTTTGGTAAATGTGAGATTGTTTCAAAATAGAAAATATATGCCAAAGAAAGAAAAAAAAAACTTTTTTTAAACTATAAGATTTCAATATTATAGCACATAATTTTTAATATTTCTGATATGTATAAAGTTCACAAATATAACGAACTTACTAATATCTCCGAGAAAACTGCAAATGGAATGTAGCTTAGGCAATGTCTTATACACAAAATGCATGGATCAAAGAGATGGCAATGATTGACAGAACATATAAGATGGAGAAAAAACAAAACAAAACAAAACATAAACAACCAGTAGACTTAACAATAGAGTTAGTATCTTTGTAAGAGATGCCAGAGAACAAACTTTTCCTCTCCCTCCCTCCCTCTCATTCTCTCTTTCCCTTTTCCTTCTTCCTGTCCCCCCTCTCTTGTCCCTTCCCCCACTCGCTTCCTCCCTCCCTGCCCCTCCCTCCTTCTCTCTTTCTCTCTGTGCCCATCCACTGGGGAAAGACCATGAGAGGACATGGGGAGAAGGTAGCCATTACAAGCCAGGAACACAGCCTGCCTCAGAAACAGAATTTGCAGACACCTTGATCATGATCTTCCTGTTTCCAGAGTGTGAAAAATTAAATTTCTGTTATTTAAGTGGCTCAGCCTGTGTGATTTTGTTACGGCAGCCCAAGCTGACTAATTCACTAGTACATCATCAATTTGACAACTGCTCATTGCTTTTTACTACTTTAAACATAGCTTTTTATTTCCAAAGTGTTACTTCATTGCAATATGAATTCCAACTTTCCAGCAGTGTCTTTTCTAGTAACTTGGTGACACATGTTCCTTGATAAGCATTTGAGTTTTTGTTTTTGTTTGTTTTTTGCTTCTTTGTTTGGTTTGGTTGGTTGTTTTTAGAGAGAGGTGGGGGGGGGAGAATCCCATGCCCAGCATGGAGCCCAATGTAGGGTTCAATCTCACAACCCTGAGATCATGACATGAGTTGAAATGAAGAGTTGGATGCTTAACTGGCAGGGCCACCCAGATGTCCCCAATAAGGTTTTTAATAATAGTAAGTAGTCATTGTCCTTTTTCAGAAAATCACTGGGATTATAACTGCTCTTCAAAGAGACCCAAAATACCCCTATCCATTCCCCAGACATTCCACGTAGTATTTTTCTGTGGTGCTACATATATATTAGATGGTCACATAATATATATTTATATTTATATAAACGTAAATACACATTTAAATACATTTAAAGCAATATAGATGGCAATATTTATATACAAGCATATTTATATATATTTAGGAACAAATAAATGTTTCTTTCCCAGAATTTAAACTCATACCCTGTCTACACACTAGTACAGATTTATAGAGACAAACAAAATAATAACACCTCAATCTTTTTTTTTTAAGATTTATTTATTTATTTATTTGACAGACAGAGATCACAAGTGGGCAGAGAGGCAGGCAGAGAGAGAGGAAGGGAAGCAGGCTCCCTACTGTGCAGAGAGCCCAATGCAGCACTCGATCCCAGGACTCTGAGACCATGACCTGAGCCAAAGGCAGAAGCTTTAATCCACCGAGCCACCCAGGTGCCCCAATAACACCTCAATCTTAACAGTCCTATGGAATAATGAATCAGATCTTCAGGCTATTCTCTGGCCATAAAGAAAAAGCTGAAGAATCCTAAGTTCAAATTTGCAGGTTTGTATTTTGTGTACTATTCAAGATACCAGTATTGTACTCATTTACACAGGAGCTGTCAATACTAAAAAAAAAAAAAAAAAGAAAGAAAGAAAGAAAAAAAAATTGCAAATAACAAAAATTTCGAAACAGGTTCTCAATAAAGCAGTATGAGAATGGTAAATCATAGTGAATATGCTAAAAGAAGACCCTATAAGAAATTGCATAAATATATGTGAGGGGTGGCAAACGGCTACACAGAAGAGACAGACAGGGGTGTGTGGGTGGCTCAGTTGGTCAAGCCACTGCCTTCGGCTCAGGTCACGATCCTGGAGTTCTGGGATTGAGTCTTGCATTGGGCTCCCAGCTCCATGTGGAGTCTGCTTCTTCCTCTGATCTTCTCCCCTCTCATGCTCTCTCTCAAATAAATAGATAAAATATTAAGAAAGAAGAAGAAGAAGAAGAAGAAGAAGAAGAAGAAGAAGAAGAAGAA
>ML105482.1:0-25761 GCA_003697995.1 Taxidea taxus jeffersonii | reverse complement strand
AAGAAGAAGAAGAAGAAGAAGAAGAAGAAGAAGAAGAAGAAGAAGAAGAAGAAGAAGAGAAGGAGGAGGAGGAGGAGACAGGCAGAATTATAGAGCAGAAAGGAACTTAGAGCTCTTCAGGATTAAAAGGTCCAGGGTCCATCCCAGGACCCTGGGATCATGACCTGAGCTGAAGGTAGAGGCTTTAACCCACTGAGCCACCCAAGTGCCCTTCCCATCCCTTTCTAATCATCTTTATCATGTGCTGGGCCTGAGGAGGGTTCTCTACAGACCAGCAACAGATATTTTTGCAACTTCTAGCCTGCTTATGTCTGCACATTGGGCTCCTGGTCACAGATCAAAGGGTGGGCGGGGAGAACCATTGGGGTGCTTATTCCCCAACTCCCTTCCTGCTGAGAGCAGGGGTTCTTCTGCCAAAGGCCACTAATCCTGTCCAGCCACCTGACAACTCTCCCCTCAAGCCCCTTCAAGTCTGTGGAGATGAACACCTTCTCACTATTGCGAGCCTCGGAATTATTCACCTCTCTCCGTTCATTTCCATTAACATTTTTTAAATCCCTTATTAAACTCATGCCAATTGCTCCTTTTTCATGCATTATGTTCCCTCAAAATGAACTAAGATGAAAGAAGAAATATCCAAGTCGTAAAGAGATAAAAGGGTAAGGGCTAATTTATCTCAGTCACATTATCATTTGCCTGTGGTCTTAGAGAAGCAAGGAGCTTTATGGTAACTATTATAAATGCTGCGCTCAAAGTACTGGATTAAAAATAAAATTCACATTTCCTAGTGTGTGATAAAATGAAGAGTGCTCCTATTCACTCCAGATGATTAAAAACACTAAGCACAGGGGCGCCTGGGTGGCTCAGTGGGTTAAAGCCTCTGCCTTCAGCTCAGGTCATGATCCCAGGGTCCTGGGATTGAGCCCCGAACTAGGCTCTCTGCTCAGCAAGGAGCCTGCTTCCTCTCTCTCTCTGCCTGCCTCTCTGCCTACTTGTGATCTCTGTCTGTCAAAAAACAAGCAAACAAACAAAAAACACTAAGCACAAAGAAAACACAAGAAGTATGTACATTAGTAGGCCTATTCTTCAGACAAGAGTCTAGAAGGCTCAGATGTTGCTTTTTGTTGTGTACCCCATTTAAGTGCCAAAGGTTTAAGTGACCTGCCCACTATGACACAGGTTAGTGGTAGAGTCTAAGTCAGAACTAAGCCCTTGCCCCATCTGTGCTGTACAATGGATCCAAACACAGGTAAACACTGTAGGCACCCTCACTGTTTCTGAGAAACTAAATTATGTGCCCACATCATATAGATGCATGGGATAGATAGGAGGGAAACTTGGAAAACAGACATGAAAAGTATAATCAGTGGAGTGGAGAGTTCAAAAGCACCCCAGAGCCCTTGATCATCGTAAAATTGGGGGGTTCAATCCCTCTTGTTGGATCATATCTCAAGTAAGCCAAAACAAACAAGGACTGCAATCGTCTGATTCCTGGTGAAGAGTAAAGCCTGGGAAATTGTGCAGTATGAACAGTTCTGATGAAACCACAATGGCCAGGAGCCGGTTTCCTATGTTCATGGAGAAATAGCAAGAACATATTGGCTGCCTTAATTTTCCTACACTCCTGCCAAAACCCACAACATTAATCTGTGTGCAGCGATCTGACCCCTCTTTTGAAGGGCTCCTGTTCACTAGGTTTCAGCAAACAAGTTACCAGCCACTTGTTCCCAGAAAGGTTCAGAATCAACCCAACTTCTGAAAACAAACATCATTTATAAACGATGTTTCACCATTATCAGGGTAAAAACTTCCTGTTTTCACCAACTCAAATTGTTTCCATTACAACAAACAGATGACACACAATTAACAACAATCACCAACAATATTTGTAAATATTTGTGATGATTTCTCTCCTGTGCTTCATTTGCTAATCTCCTTCATTGAACTTATGTTAATTTTACATATAAAATTAAGCAATTTAAAAATTGAGACTACAGTTGTTATCATAATAGGGACTTCACATTCTTGTTACCACAACATGAGCTATGAGCGTTGTAAATCCAAAGTAATAAGGAGAGACACTTTGAAGAAAATCTTCACAGAGCACAAGTCTTTTATGCTTCCTGGTAGAGAAGAAAGGACACATGAGAATTTTGGCACATACATCACTAACATCCTGTGAGGACAGTATACTGTGCCTTCCAGATACTGTGTGAAGGAAGTACTTGTCCCAGCGCCAGGGAGTCAGCAGTTAACATCATATGTCAGCCCCTTGGAGGCTGCCTCAGCTACAGAGGGCAGCAGCATCCATGGGCATGCCTTATTTGGGGAGTTTAAACCAATAACCAACTCACTGAGAGTGTAAAGGTCATTACTACGCAAGTCAAGACAACTCTTAAGAGCCCCTCAAGCTCCAGAACTCTGTGGTGTGGACTGAGGCAATTGCTGGACCTGTATCACACTGACCATCTCCTTCTGTCCAATGCCGCTTCATTCCGCCATCTTCCTCAAGTGTTGATCTTGAGGGTGTCAAATAAATAATTTGCAAGCTAAACTGTGTCTCAGAATCCGTATTTTTGGGAACTCAAACTAAGGAAAACAAAATAAAAGGAAAAAAATTTGGATCCAGAGCAAACACAAACCTATTTTTTTTGTAATATTATAGTATGTTTTGCTCTGGAAGACAACATGCATCTACTGTCTTGGTCATATTCTCCAACATAAAATTAAGAATTAGCAGGTTGATGTCCATTAAAGACTTTTACTATACTGCTTATTTGTTTTGAAGCTATACAGTAAACCAGGAAGGCATTATATTTAATCCTCCCAATAAGTAATACCATAATTTCTTCGTCTATTCAAATCTTTCCTTGTTGCCTCAGTGAAGATTTTAGTTAATTCCTCATAGGAACAGGGATTGCACATTTCTTGTTAAGAATCTTATACAATCTCTTATTGCCCTCACTCAACTGTGAATGCAATCTGAGTTCCTTTTGGATGTTCTGATGTACAAGGGATTCTCTTATATTAATATGAATATTCCCACGATTAATCACTTGGTGAACATTGTTCATACCTACATTTTCCTATGGTATCATCTTAAAATCTTTTGACTCATTTGTTTTTGGTATGTCTCCTTTAAAAAGCACAGAGTGACATATTTGTCAAGTGTTTTCTCCTTACTGAGACGAGAACCTCTGATGTTTAAGGATTTCAGCTATACTCACTTCCCGTGATCAGTAATCTGTAGTTCTATCTTATATTTGTTATTTACTCTCTATTCTACTTTCTTTCCAGGTGTTTTGTCTTTTTTTTTTTTTTTGTAATTCTTCTTTTTCCTTGTGCAGTGATTATTTTATATTACACAAAAATTTACATACTCTGCCACAAAGAAGGTACTTGTACTTTTTTCTTGATTGTTTCTGTCCTTTATATTTGCGTTGATTTAGTGTTATATTTTTTGGTACCCCTTTTAAAAGCTATTCAGTTTTTTTTCTTAGATTCTGGTAATACCGATAAACACTTTTATGGTGTTTCTATTTATTCTCAGATTTCTGAATATATTTTCTGGATGTACCAGAATGTCACTTTTTTTTTTTAATTTAAACATATAATGTAACCCCACCACCCTCTCCCAACCCCCCTCCCCCCCACCCCCCTCAGTTTGTTTTATGACATTAAGAGTCTCTTTTGGTTTGTCTCCCTCCTGATCCCATCTTGTTTCCTTTATTCTTTTCCTACCCCCTTAATCCCCACCCCCATTGCATCTCCACTTCCTCATATCAGGGAGATCATATGATAGTTGTCTTTCTCTGATTGACTTATTTCATTAAGCATAATGCCCTCTAGTTCCATCCATGTCATCGCAAATGGCAAGATTTCATTTCTTTTGATGGCTGCATATCTTTTGATGGATGCTGTATTCCATGGTATATATATACCACATCTTCTTTATCCCAGAATGTCACTTTTATTATGTTAGAGGATGTTTTCTGTTACTCCTGTTTCACCAGTAAGAGCCCTTTTGGTATGCCTTTCTTAAGCTTTAGTATATTTTCCTCTGTTGGTTATTGGTTATTTTATTGCATTTATTCTTTCTACTCTCTTCTTTTATACTTGGTACTGAAGAAATTCTACATACTGAAGATGGTACTGGATCCATCTTCCAGGGAAATTTCTCTAATTTATTTAATTTTACCATTTAATTCCTTAATCCTTCTATTAAAGTTAACTTCAGTGCATGTTTTTATTTCTGCAACCATATTCAAAATTTTCAAGATTTCATTTTTTCCCTTATTAGTAGCCTGTCTTTGTTTTATGGATATTACATATTTTTATCTTTATGAGATTATGAATTACCTTTGTTTCAAATGTTATTTCTATTACATTTTGTCTTATTATAGAATTACTTTTTCATTTGCTGCTTCTCTTTTATAATTTGGTTTCTCTCAGGTTAATTTGGTAACAAGATTCCTTCTGATTTACTGCTTATCATCGTTTAGTATTACATTACAGAGTACTTGTTAATCTCCTGGAGAGTAAATGCAACTATGAGAGAAGACTGTATTCAATTATTTTGATTGAAAAAAATATTTAAATATTTAATATATACACACACATATATCCATTCTGAATTTTAAATTCATTACATTAATCCCGAGGTAACCAAAACAAAGCTTCCATTAAAAGAGTACCTTTTCTTGATAGGAAATTATTTACATCAGTCACTAACAGACCCAATTTTTCAAAGGCCATTATATTATCTACTGATTTTTTTAATAAAGTGTTAGCACAAATATTAATCCAATGAAGTTGAGGTTATATTTTCATTCTTGATGAGTATATTATTGTTACTCTTGATATTTACAGTGATAATTCTTATGTTGCCAACTTCTTGACTTATATCTAATAATTTATATCCAAAAGAAGCTAGAGTTTATTTGAAAAATCACAGTTTTTGAACTAGAAGTTAAGTTTCAGTGTGTAATGTGTTTTGATGCTTCACCTCATTTCTTTAGAGTATTTAAGATATTCCCCTAAGGAATAATATTCTGAGATATATATAAAATTTAAAAGCCTGGACTGTGATACAACTTCATTTCTAACACTCTCTATGCCTTTAAAAAATAATAGGATAAGAAAGCATTCTTTGTAAATGTCAGAACTAATTGAATCCATTTTCCTCTAACATATTCAATAGCTATTAGGTACAATTTCTTCTTTCTGCATCCCCAGTCTCATTTCTTCCCTTTCCCACTTACATATCCAGAGGCTCTTCTGGCTTCTCACTCCAGAGCTTTGGCCGGCCTTGACTGGAATGTAAACTGGCCACTCTCTTCTCAAATATACATGCATCCTCCTGTTTGTGTACAGAAGACATGCCGTAATCACAATTGCTAGAGAAACCTCATAATAAATGGGAGATAGTAGCAGGAAAGAGAAGCAGAGAAAGGCTTAGACCCATGGTGAGGAAAATATTCCCACCCCCCACCCCCACACATGGCTTTTATTCCCTTTAGAAGTCCCTGCAGGAACCATCTGTAGTGATTTCATGTCCTGTGAACATCTGTCTCCTAGACCCTCAGCATGTAGACAGTGCTGGCATCCCAACTGTGAAGATGCATTGCAGCCTGTAGCAGTTAAAATTCCCCAACTCTAAAGGTGGACTATGATTCAAACTGGTTTTTGAGAAATATTCTGAAACTAAAGACACATAACTGCACCAATGATAAGTAAAATCCAAGCCCAAACATATGGCATATAAAACAAACTGCTTCTCATATAGTAACACAGGATTATAAGAGAATCTGTATATTTTAAAACATTCTGCATTTATAATTGTCAAAACTTGGAAGCAACTGAGATGTCCTTCAGTAGATGAATGGATCAATATGAATGGTGCATCCAGACAATGGAATATTAGTCAGCACTAAAAAGAAATGAGTTATTAAGCCATGAAAAGACACAGAAGAAACTTATATGCATATTATCAAGTGAAAGAAGCCAATCTGAAAAAGCTACATCTAGTATGATTCCAACTATATGACATTCTGCAGAAGGCAAAATCTTGGAGACAATGAAAAAGATCAGTGGCTGCTGGGGAGCCAGTGAGACGGGGGGGTGGGGATTGTGAAGTGAGAATATGCAGAGTACCAAGATTGTTAGGGTAGTGAAACAGTCTGTGTCAGAATGGATATATGTCATTACACATTTGTCCAAATCCATAGAAGGTACAACACCAAAAGTGAATCCTAAGGTAAACTATGGGCTTTGGATGATTATCATGTTTCAGTGTATGTTCATCCTTGGTAAAAGATCTACCACTCTGGTGGGGGATGCTGATAATGGGTAAGGCCATGTGTGTGGGGGTGGGAAAGGGAGTATATCGAAAATCTCTGTACTTTCCACTTGATTTTGTGGTAAGTCTAAAAAAATAAAGTCTTTTAAATTATGTTTTAGGGGCACCTGGGTGGCTCAGTGAGTTAAAGCCTCTGCCTTTGGCTCAGGTCATGATCTCGGGGTCCTGGGAACAAGCCCCATGTCGGGCTCTCTGCTCAGTGGGGAGTCTGCTTCCTCCTCTCTCTCAGCCTGCTTGTGATCTCTGTCTGTCAAATAAATAAATAGAGTCTTAAAAAAAGTTTAAAAATATGTTTTAAAGATATATTTATTTGAGAAAAAGAGAGCATGAGCAGGGGGAAGGGCAGAGGGACAAGGAGAGAGAAACCTAGAGCAAGCTCCCCCAGTGAGCACAGAGCTCCATGCAAGGCTTGATCCCAGGACCCCAAGATCATGAACTGAGCCAAAATCAAGAATCACCTGCTCAACCAACAAAGCCATCCAGGTGCCCTCCAAATGAAATATTTTTATTTTTTTATTTTTATTTTTAAAAACATTTCATTTATTTATTTGACAGACAGAGATCACAAGTAGGCAGAGAGGCAGGCAGAGAGAGGAAGGGAAGCAGGTTCCCTGCTGACCAGAGAGACCCATGCAGGGCTTGATCCCAGAACCCCAGGATCATGACCTGAGCTGAAGGCAGAGGCTTTGATCCACTGAGCCACCCAGGTGCCCCCAAATAACATCTTTTTTAAAAAGATACTGCTAAAACTCTTGTCAGAAATTAAAGATGCAAGTTGAGGTAATTTGACTTAAGACCTTGAGGTGATTTGTTATTGAAAGTATTTTCACTGTTTAATGAAAATAAAAGTCATATATTTGGATTCCTTTCCAACCTTTAGAAAAATGATATAAGCACATGAAGAATTATCCAACACGGGGTCAGGGGGTTTACTACACTCTTGAACACTGGTCAGCTGAGGAGAAAACATCTTAACTACATCTAGTGTTGAAGGAATTGGTGCGGATATATTGGAAGAGCTAAGGGAAGGAACTCTACTAAAAAATAAGAAGTTCTTCTTGCAAAGCATAAAGAAATCAAACAAAAAACTGCAATGACACCACAGGGCATAGGTTCTCAATCAGGCAATATTTTCTCTTCAAGGGCACATCTGGCGACGTACAACAATATTTTTTTAAAGATTGTATTTATTTATTTGACAGAAAGAGAGAGCTCAAGCAGGGCAATGGCAGGGGAGGCAGAAGCAGACTCCCCACTGAGCAGAGATCCTGACATGGGGCTCAATCCTGGCACCTTGAGATCATGACCTGAGCTGAAAGCAGTCGCTTAGCTGACTGAGCCACCCAGGCGCCCTTGTATTACACTATTTTTGATTATTGTAACTGAGGCAGTGAGGGAAGCGAGCACTACTTTCAAGTACTGGTTAGAGGCTAGGGACGCAAACATTCTACAGTGGACAAAACAACCCCCCACTGCCCACCCCAACAAAAAATTATCTGGTCCAAAATATTCAAAGTGCCAAAATTGAAAAAAAAATCTTCTATAGAGGAATAAAACTTCATTAGAGAATAGCAGATGCACATGGCCATATACCAAGGTCAAAGGCAGGATGATGCTTCAAGTCAGAACCTGGGGTGTAATTCACATTAACAGAAGATATGGTGGAGAAAAGTGTACTTAGCAGTTGAAGTCAAGAACCAAGGTGCAAGCTTGTTTTGGCACAAATACAGGTAAGAGATCTGAGGACACTGCATATGTTACAAGGGTTTTTTTGAACTCAGCTTTTCACCAAAGATTAGCTCAGGTTTCTTGAGAAAGGCTCAAGTGGATTAAAAATAAAATTCCCATCACAAAACCAAAAGCTAAACAGATAAACTATAAAACTAACGGTATTAAATATGACCAATCCCTAAATTTATCTGGAGACAGAGGAAGTAAAAGAAGGTACACTGAGGTGTCATTGAGCATTTTCTTTCTCCTTCTACCATTTCCAAAACTATTGTTTTATTATTTTTTATTGTTTTATTATTTATTATCTTTTTCTGAATTTACTCAAAAAACTGGATTTTTCCCTTACTTTACATCTATGAATCATGAGCCCTGTTAGCCAGTGTATCTCATCAAAGAATTGAATTTCAGCAGAGAAAAAGAACATGACATATTATTAATGGGGAGGGGCGATTGAGAAGTAGTTTTGTCATAAGCAAAACGATTTTTCTTGTAAAAGTCAAAAGATAGACATCACACCGTCTGCTCTTTTTATAAAGCTATAGATCTTTGTTATTTGGGGCAATATCTATCTATGGAGTCTTTATGAATTTTTGAGTAGACGAAGAAAATCAAGATGTCATGAGAGGGAAATCGAAAAGCAGTGGTGAACCATTATGTTAATGACAGCACAGGAAAATATAATGGAGCAAAATAAGCAAGTACAGAAATCACAGTACATGTACATTGTATTTAAATTTTAACAAGCAATTATATCTCATATTTTGATCCACTGCCTCTCTGGTAATTTCAACTAAGGAATGAGCAGAAGACTGTTATTTTGGAAAAGCAGTGATTTACTGTGCCTGAAATCACACCAACAAGCTATCCTGTACTAATGCAGAAAGTCAATGCTGTGCTCACAAGGGATTATAGCAACGGCATGAATATTTCCAGATCAATAATGGCACTACATTCTTTTTACTGTTCTTGACCATCAGGAATATTTGCTGCACTACTTTCAACTCTAAGTCCTAAGGCACAAAAAAATAGGGAAGTTTTCACCCTGATGTAGGACTCCACCAGTACTGCTGATCTCTCATCCCTGGCTGAGAGTCCATTTCAAATCAAGAATTTGCACAAGTAAGAATCGTTTTGGCAGCGAGGAAGGCATTGTGCATACATTGGTGCTGATCAACATGATTGTCCTCAACTCCACTAATTTTTTAACACATTAAGGAACAAGTCTTTCTCTACCCCAGACAATGAACAGATTTAAGATAATTTTTGAAACTAAGTGGTAAATGTACAGATAGTAAGGACAGAAACTAGTCTTTTGGTAAGCTGTTGAAGCTGAAGATCTACTGTGAAATGTTGGAACTCATGAAATGTTTGGTTATATCAGACATGCTAAAAGCATGATTTATGAAACACAATGTGGAGCAATGAGACGATGTACAAATCTTTCATTTAAGTCTGGGTCAAATACTGACCACCCAAATGATACTGATAGAGAATATAACAAATATTCAAGATAAATGTAAGCATTTAGAAATGAGATAATACAGTAAGCATATAAATTTGAAAATTTAAAAATAGTGAAATAATAGTGAAAATAGTGAAATACTGAATAGCTAAGTAATATAAAATAGTGAAATAGTAACTACTTAAAATAGTTTGTTAAACTCTACATTTAACTAATTTTACCATATTAAAACAAAGTACTATCTACCTTATTGGTGCTAGATTTAAGACATAGATATTTCACATCGTGCAAATTATCAGAAGAATCTATTCCCAAACACCTGTGAGAAAAATACATTATCAACAAAGAATGTGGCCACAAATAAATAGGCACCAATTTTAAGCCTAAATAAAATACCTAAGCAGAATTAAATTATAAAACTGTAAACTCAATCCTCTGCAAAAATAATAATAATAATAATTTATTATAATTACAATTTATTATTATTATCTGTGAAATAGTAAGACATTAATGTCATAGATATTGAAGTTTAAAAGGAATCAGAATGAACTGCACTGGTAACCTGTATTTTTGGTTATGTTATTCTCAAAGTCATGTATACAAATAACCCCTATTTTAATTATATCTGAGCACAAAAGCTTTAAAAGGTAAGTATTGATAAATAGTTATATGATCTTACTTATGCTTCAAAGAACATAAAGACATATATACATGTGTATGTGTGTGTGTATATATACATATATATGTCATGACTTGTGTTTACAATTTCATGTGATAGGGACAGTATTTTTAAAAGACCACCGGGGACACCTGGTTGGTTAAGCATCTGCCTTCTACTCAGGTCAGGATCCCAGGGTCCTGGGATCCAGTCCTGTATCAGGTTACCTGTTCAGCAGGGAGTCTGCTTTTCTCTCTCCCTTTGCTACTCTTGCTGCTTGTGCTCTGTCTCTCAAATAAATAAGTAAAATCTTAAAAAAAAAAAAAGAAGAAGACCATTAATGCTACAACAAATTGATAGTATAACTTCTTTTACCAACATTAAAAAAAATTTATCAAAACCTATGAAAGTTCTGAGTTTTGCATCACTTGAAAGCCAGAAAGTTAACTGCCAGTTTTGCTTTTTTTTTTTTTTAATTTTATTTATTTTTTTAATTTTTAACTTGAGAGAGTGGGGAGCATGCAAGAGCAGGGAGAGGGGGAAAGGGAGAGTGAGAAGCAGAAGTGCCACTGAGCAGGGAGCCCAATGCAGGGCTGAATCCAGGACCCCCAGGGATCACGACCAGAGCCAAAGGCATATCCTTAACACACCGAGCCACCCAGGCACCCCTAGCCAGTTTCATGAATGATGGCAGAAGATACAAGACCTGTGGGATAGCAACAAAGGATTTTATTACCTATAGGCAGAGAAGACAACAGGGCTCTGATATTCACATTTGGCCCCCTGGCTTCTTATGTGCTGCAAGGCTGAGGCACAGCTGTTCAGCTGGATGCTGTGATTGCTGAAAGTTTGCATTAGGCTAAGTCAACCTGGAACCCCAAATTCAATTGTTAGTCACACAAGTTTATCAATAATGATAAGGAAAAGGCTGGTGATCTGTTGATGACAAGCAGTCCAGTGAAAGCCTGCTGTGGGCTAGGCTCTGCTCTAAATGTTCATCATTTATCATCTAAAGAAATTTTCACAATCACACCAAGATTTACGGTCTATTGAGCTATTCCCAGACTGGATGGCATAAGTTAAGCAGAATACTTAATCAGCTTAAGTTTATAGAAAATGAGTCCTAGAAGCCTGGTGCCAGAGCTCAGAGTTGTGATCACTCCACTAAGGTCCCTTTTTGCATGAAGACGTGACCTCTGGTTTGGGATCTGGATCTCTGAGAGACAACTGGTCAAATTACCCTTTCAAAGATTTAAACCTAACCCAACAGGTAATGGCCCCTCATTGGAACACATGTGGTGAGCAAATTTTGCTACTATATTTTAATAAAGTATACTGAGAAATACATGCAAAAGAAATTTTACATACTGCAGGAAAATAATAGGTAACATTTGCAAGTTTTGTGTAGAGCTGTTTTTCTCTGAGTGCAGTCCTTCCACCAGCAACATCAACAGGATGCAAATTTCAGGTCCCATTACTACTGAATCACAAATCCTGGAAATATGTCCCTGTTAACTATATTACACTCTTGGGGTGTTTGTGATGCATGCTAATGTTTAAGAACCACTGTTGAAGAACACTCTAGCCGGCTTCCAAAACAGAAAAACCCCAAATAGGATGAATGGGGAGGGAAACATACATTATGAAAATGGGGAAATTGATTGAACTACTTCAGACAGAATTGTTCTTCTTTTTTCTCTTCCAATAATTTGGCTTCAAGAATATTCTGGTAAGCACACATTTTCCCAAGCTGAAAATTTTAAGGTGTTTCCCACCCCTCCCCGTCCCTGGAGAAATGAAATGACACCAAAGGAAATCCCTACAGATGTGAAGTTGAAAATGGCCAATACTCTCTCATTTTCTCCACGGTCAAGCCATGAGCTAGCAAATCCTGCCTAGAGTCACAGAAGTTCCAACCAAACTTCTATGCTTTGTTCTAAAACGCTTTACAAGCCAAACCCTCAGTGAAACGCAAGTATTAAAGGCATTTGCAGACTTTGAAGTTCTCCAAACACACTCTTTCTTAGAAAATTCCTGGAAATGTTACTCCACTAAAGGAATAGAATAGACCCAAAGACAGACAGTCCAGGGATCCATCAAACCTAACTTTCAATAAGAGCACTGAAAATATATCCCATGAGTATATTCATGCAGATATGGCAAGTAACTATTCCAGATTGTTTCTCAGAAAGGAGGACTGTAGGCAGAATGCCTCAAAGGAAAACATGAGGCTGTTCATCTGATGTTTTGGAATATGTGAAGGGTGACATTCAGAGAGATTTTTAGTTCTGTTGAATAGTCACACAAGAATTCCTGAACTAGAAATGGAAAAAAAAAATGCCAGAAAAATGTAGTTGTAAACAGAAGAAGTTGTAAAAATTATAATAATTACATGTCTTCTTAGGGAAGAAAAATTATGGAGCTGTAATAAAGTAAATAATCCTGATTTAGTCAAATCAAGCCTTCAAAGCAAAAGATTGGAGAATTTAAGTTTGCAAAAATGGAACTAAGAGAAATCTGGATATTTTGTGCATGCATATATACACATAAAAGTGTTTAAGTAAATATTATAATGATCAAATATGGATGAGTTAATTTATCTATTAACCTAAAATTTTATAAAGATCTGCAAAAGCATATTATCCCAACATATGGCAGCAAGTGCCCCAAAAAAGTTAAAAGGATTGAAAATAATTGCTTTTTTTTAGAATAAAACTTTTAAGATTACTTTCATAATTTTATATAAGATAATTATTTATTTATTAAAGAGCAGGACTGGGGGGAACAGAGAGGAAAAATGGCAGAGGAGTAGGGGACTGAAATGACATCAGATTGCAGGAGTTCAGCTAGATAGTTATCAAACCACTCTGCACACCTACAAACTCAACAGGAGATAGAAGAGAAGAGCAGCAATTCTAGGAACTCTCCACACGTCCTCTCAAAGGGAGGACGTGCAGAGAAGTGAATCCAAAGTGACGGAAAGATAGACCCGAAAGATAGATGGGAAGACAGACTGTGGGGGAGGGGCCAGCTCCCAGCAAGCAGTGAAGAACAAAATGGGAACTTTTAGAAGTCTGCTTCACTGAGGGACATTGCTCCAGAGGCTCAGTGAGGGGTGGTACCCTCATGGGGACAGTGTGGTCTCAGAACCTGTGAGGTCACAGAAAGACCGGGGGTGTCTGAGTGTGGCAGAGCTCCCAGGTATTGGAGCGGGGAAGCTGGCTGCAAAGACAGAGCCAAGGAGGGGGACTCTCAGCTTGGGATTACCTTAAACCATGATCTGAGGCACAGGAGAATCATTGCTCTTTGAGCAGGAACCCCACAAGTGGCAAAGTGGCAGATCCAGGGAGATGCACCTTCCTCTAGAGGAGCAGCGTGGCAGGGATCTGCTTGGTTTGGAGACTGCAAAGGGGGCTGTGCACCAGAGAAAGAAATGCTCGCTCACAGGCTGTGTAAGCCCAGAGTGGGGCCAGAGACCAGGGACGGGTGCGATAGACTGCTTTTTTCTGGGGGTGTACTGAGAAATGGGATCCTGAGCTCTCGGCTCCTCTAGGCTGGAGATTGGAAGGCTTCCATTTTCATTCCTGTCCTCCAAAGCTGTAAGGAAAGTGTTCAGAGAGCAAAAGTTCCTGAGAGTGAACTCCAACAGATTACTTAGTCCGGCCCCTGGCAAGAGCAGCACAATTCCGCCTCCAGTAAAGACATTTGAGAATCAAGGCAACTGGCCCCTCCTTCAGAAGATCAGCAAGGACAACCAGCCAAGACCAAGTTCATCCATTAACAAGAACTGCTTAACTTCAGAGCTAAGGAAAAGCAATGCATGGAATTAATGGCTTTCTCCCCATGATCCTTTAATCTTGCAAAGTTACATTAAATTTTTTTAATTTTATTTTTTCTTATTCTAATTTGTTTTAACATTTCTTCTTCCCTCTTTTAATGTTTCTTAACTAGTTTAACTTAATATCTTTATTAAAAAAACTTTTTAAACCTTCATTATTATAGGCATATTTTATCTTTCATTTTATTTAACCTTATCTTTTGTATACATACAGTGTCCTTTTTTTTTTCTCTAAAAAACTGGGATACCATCTCTTCTAAGAGATCAAAATATGCCCTAAATCTAGCACAGGGCATTGTTCTAGTCTCTAGCCTGAGCACATTCTTTTTTTTTTTTTTTTTTTTTTTTTTTTTCAAACAACTTATCAATCCCTTTTTCAGAATTTTTTAAAAATTTTCATCTTTACAGTCATATTCCATCCCTTCATCATGTTTACCCTTATTTTTGTATATGTATAAGTTTTTCTTTTTTTAAGATTTTGGTATGTAGTTTCTTCTAAGAGACCAAAATACACCCAAAATCAAGCAATCAAGTGGGTGGCTCTGTTCTATTCACCAGTTTCATATATATATATGAGAGCTTTTCCGCTAAGGTCAATAACACGGCAGGCATGTCCACTATCACCACTGCTATTCAGCATAGTACTAGAAGTCCTAGCCTCAAGAATAAGACAACAAAAAGAAATAAAAGGCATCCAAATCAGCAAAGAAGTCAAACTATTACTCTTTGCAGATGATATGTGGAAAACCCAAAAGACTCCACTCCAAAACTGCTAGAACTCATACAGGAATTTAGTATAGTGTCAGGATATAAAACCAATGGACAGAAGTCAGTTGCATTTCTATACATACATTTCTATACATCAACAACAAGACAGAAGAAAGAGGAATTAAGGAGTCGATCCCATTTACAATTGCACGCAAACCATAAAATACCCAGGAATAAACCTAACCAAAGAGGCAAAGAATCTGTACTCAGAAAACTATAAAGTACTCCTGAAAGGAATTAAAGAAGACACAAAGAAATGGAAAAATGGTCCATGCTCATGGATTGGAAGAACAAATATTGTGAAAATGTCTATGCTACCTGAAGCAATCTACACATTTAATGCAATCCATATCAAAATACCATCAATTTTTTTCAAAGAAATGGAACATATAATCCGAAAATTTATATGGAACCAGAAAAGACCCCAAATAGCCAATGGAATGTTGAAAAAGAAAGCCAAAGTTGGTGGCATCACACTTCCAGCCTTCAAGCTCCATTACAAGGCTATAATCATCAGGACAGTATGGGACTGGCAAAAAAAAACAGACATATAGATCAATGAAACAGAATAGAGAACCTAGAAATGGACTCTTAACTCTATAGTCAACCAATCTTCAACAAAGCAGGGAAGAATATCCAATGGAAAAAAGACAGCCTCTTCAACAAATGGTGTTGGGAAAATTGGACAGCCACATGCAGAATAATGAAACTGGACCATTTCCTTACACCACACACAAAATTAGATGAAAGACCTCAATGTGAGACAGGAATCCATCAAAATCAACAACCTCTTTGACCTCATCCACAGCAACTTCTTCCTAGATACACTGTGAAAGTCAAGGGGAGCAAGGACAAAAATGAACTACTGGGATTTCATTGAGATCAAAAGCTTTTGCACAGCAAAGGAAAAAGTCAAGAATACCGAAAGACAACTGAGAGAATGGGAGAGGATATTTGCAAATGACATATCAGATAAAGGGCTAGTATCCAAAATCTATAAAGAACTTATCAAACTCAACACCCAAGGAACAAATAATCCAATCAAGAAATGGGCAGAGTACATAAATAGACATTTCTGCAAAGACATCCAGATGGCCAACCAGACATATGAAAAAGTGCTCAACATCACTTTGCATCAGGAAAATACAAATCTTACACCACACACGAAAATAGACTCAAAATGGATGAAGGACCTCAATGTGAGAAAGGAATCCATCAAAATCCTTGAGGAGAACACAGGCAGCAACCTCTTCGACCTCAGCCACAGCAACTTCTTCCTAGGAACAAAGCCAGAGGCAAGGGAAGCAAGGGCAAAAATGAACTATTGGGACTTCATTAAGATCAAAAGCTTTTGCACAGCAAAGGAAACAGTTAACAAAACCAAAAGACAACTGAAAGAGTGGGAGAAAATATTTGCAAATGACACATCAGATAAAGGGTTAGTAACCAAAATCTATAAAGAGCTCAGTGTACTCATCACCCAAAGAACAAATAATCCAATCAAGAAATGGGCAGAGGACATGAACAGACATTCCTGCAAAGAAGACATCCAGATGGCCAACAGACACATGAAAAAATGCTCCACATCACTCAACATCAGGGAAATACAAATCAAAACCACAATGAGATTCCACTTCACACCAGTTAGAACGGCTAAAATGAACAAGTCAGGAAATGACAGATGCTGGTGAGGATGCGGAGAAAGGGGAACCTTCCTACACTGTTGGTGGGAATGCAAGCTAGTGCAACCACTCTGGAAAATAGCATGGAGGTTCCTCAAAAAGTTGAAAATAGAGCTACCCTGTGACCCAGCAATTGCACTACTGGGTATTTACCCTAAAGATTCGAACGTAGTGATCCAAAGGGGCACGTGCACCTGAATGCTTATAGCAGCAATGTCTCCAATAGCCAAATTATGGGAAGAACCTAGATGTCCATCAACAGATGAATGGATAAAGAAATTGTGTTATATATATAAAGTGGAATACCATGTAGCCATCAAAAGAAATGAAATCTTGCCATTTGCAATGACGTGGATGGAACTAGAGGGTATTATGCTGAGTTAAATAAGTCAATCGGAGAAAGACAATTATCATATGAATTCCCTGACATGAGGAATTTGAGAGGCAAAGTGGGGGGTATGGGGAGTAGTGAAGGGAAGAAATGAAACAAGATGGGATCGGGAGGGAGATAAACTATAAGAGACTCTTAATCTCACAAAACAAACTGAGGGTTGCTGGGAGAGGTGGGTAGGAGAGGGTCATTGAATTATGGACATTGGGGAGGGTATGTGTTATGGTGAGTGCTGGGAAGTGTGTAAGCCTGATGATTCACAGACCTGTACCCCTGGGGCTAATAAAACATTATATGTTAATAAGGGGGAAAAAAGGTAATTAAAAAAAAAAGCTCAAAGAAGACCAAAATATAATAAGTATGAATGGGGAGACATATAATATTCATGGTTTGGAATGCCCAGCGTATTAAAGATGTCAGTTCTTTGATCTATAAATTCAATATAAGCCCTAATAAAATCCCAAGAAGATTTTTGTGTATATGTTTACTGGCTTATGTTAAAATTTACATGGAAACACAAAAGGACTTAGAATGGCTAAAACAGTTTCAGAAAGAAACATCAAAGTGGAAGAACCATACTGTCCATTTTTAAGACTTATTCAATATCTATAGCAATCAATACAAGCAAATACAAGCAAATCAATATCCAGACACACAGATCAATGGAACATGAAAGAGGGAACACAGAAAAAGACCCACATGAATGTGATTAGATCATTTTGGGGCAAGATTACAAAATCAATTCTGTGGTGGAAGAATAGCCCTTTTTTAAAAAAATTAAAGATTTTATTTGAGAGAAAGCAAGCACAAGCAGGGGTAGGGGTAGGGGGAAAGGGTGAAGTATGCTCCCTGCTGAGCAGGGGGGGGGAAGGATGTAGGGCTGGATATGAACCCTGGGATCATGACCTGAGCTGAAGGCAGACACTTAACCAAGTGAGACACCCATGTGCCCCAAGGAAAAGCTCTTTTATAAAACAGTATTGGAACAAATGGACATCAGTGACCATAAATTATCCATCTAAACCTCATACCTTGTATAAGAATTAACTCAAATAGATCATAAATGTACATGAAAAATGAAAGGCATAAAAAATTTGGAAGAAAACATTGAAAATCTTTGGGACTTAGAGTTAGGTAACAAGTTTTCAGACATGCCACCAAAAGTACTATCCATAATAGAAAATAGTTGATATATTTGGCTTCATAAAAATTGGAATTTTTGCTAGGCCTAAGACCGTGTTAAGAGGACAAAAAGACAAGCCACCAGGAGAGAGATTTGCAAACCACATAATCAACAGGTAACTGATACCCAAAACATACAAATC
Organism: Taxidea taxus jeffersonii; assembly: GCA_003697995.1. NCBI lineage: Eukaryota > Metazoa > Chordata > Mammalia > Carnivora > Mustelidae > Taxidea > Taxidea taxus. The sequence goes on along the minus strand of ML105482.1, from coordinate 7,548 downwards.
ACTCTCCAAATAATAAAGCAATCTAATTTAAAAAGAAGTAAAAGACCTATACACACAGTTCACAAAAGAGAGTATGCAAATGACAATTAGATGAAGAGATATATTCAACATCCTTAGTCACAAGAAAACACGAATTCAAACAACTACAAAATACTATTGCATATCTCTTAAAATGACTTAAAGATACTTCTATCTATACTTATAATGCATTTTACTAATACATTATACTAATACTTATACTGTAACACTTTTAGGCATTACACTAGGAGGATGTGACTTGATATCCACATAAAAACCTTTGCACTAATGTCACAGCAATTTAGTCACCAGTAACTTGAAATGGCCAAGGACCTTAGAACATGGGATGTGTTGCGATGCTCTACAGAGTTAAACTCCTCAGCAATAAAATAATGAAGTATCAGTGTATTCAAACAATTTGGCTGGATCTTAAGAAAATTATGCTTAGTGGAAAATGCAGTCTCAGAAGTTGACAAATAGTATGATTACATTTCCATAAAATTTGTGAAATGAAAACACTACAGAGATGGAGAACAGAAGTGGCTGTCAGGAGTTGGGGCAAGGGACAATTGGGAGGTGGGGGGGGAGGTGGTATCCATAAAGAACAGCCTCAGAGAAGTGCTTTGTGGTGACAGAACATTTCTGTATTGTTATTCCAGTGATGTATATATAATTCTATACAGGGCATAAGATGGCATGGAATTATAAAAACAGACAAAAAATAAGCACACACAAAAACAGTAACGTCTGAGTAAGGTCTGCAATGTGCTTAGTTGTTTTGTTCCAGTCAATTTCCTGTGTTTGGTAATGAACTATAACTATGTTGAAGAAAAGGGGGTGATGGGTATACATGGGAATTCTCTGGTGAGATATCAAAATTAAAAACTTTTTTAAAAAGTTCAGCATATCTCAAACAATATTAGAAAAAATTCTACCAAGACACATCCTACTCAAACTACTGATAATCAAAGGTAAGGAAAGTAAATACCAAAAAGGAATGAAAATTTATTTTGAGTAGCTAAGTAAGGTGTTTTTACTTGTGTCTGATTATCCTCCCCGCTAGTATTACTTTAGTATTATGAAATCCATTTTTAAGGCAGAACACTGACTGAGAAAGTGTGCAAATTTGCTAAGTGGCAGTAAGAGATATAATCCATTTTGACTGTTTTGAAGTCTGATCTTTTGCTTATACACCCAAACATTTTTCCTGTACCTTCCTAATTAATTGGGGATATAGTATACCTACTGAGTTTAAGTATATCCCTTACTGTTTCAGTATAAAATCAGAGGAATATAGTATTATTTCTTTCTAGACCATATTGTTTCAACAATTAAAATGGAAGAAATTATCATATTGAAGCTAATTTGCATTCAAATTAAGGGACACTAGGTTTCAAACAATAGTAAGTAAATGACTCAGGTTAATGGAAGCAAAATAAGAATTTATTGAAGGGTTGGTGGGGATGCTTAGCGTATTAAAGTACTAACTAAAACGGCCAGGTCTTCCAAAAAAGAGGAACTGAAGCAAGTACAGCAGTGCAGGCTCACAGATGTTAATTTGGGTTGCAGACAAAGGATCACTCACCAGGAACCTGCCCAGTCTAGCTCCTGTTTTAATTATCTAAGCTATCAGTACAGACTGTTCCAACACAGACTGATGTTTACCCCTAGGTAAACCATGGAAGCCAAGTAGTGAAGCGCTTCACTTGGCTAGTCTGACTTATTTGCCCATATATTTGGCCAGAAAGTAAAGACTCTATCACAGGAAGAAGGAAAAAGAACTAGGCATATGAAAGCAAAAATACTTATAATCTCTCTCTTGGCTTCAATGACACACAGGTGCACATAAACTTCTTATCTGTACATATCCATGGGGACAGCTTCAAGATAATCATATATCTGATATATATATATATGTATGCATATAAACACATATATATTTGTATATATATACAAACCTATATATACCTATGTAAATATGTATGTCCCAAACACCATATAACAGTCATGAACTTTGCACTTTCAGAAGTGCAAAGCTAAAAATTATAAATGATCCCATTGAAAGTTGAACTATTTTAACTTTCCTTATATTATTTGCAAACTATAAAGAACACTTGAAAATTTGTTTCTGTCCCTCTGATTGAAGATGACAGAGTGACAAAAGAAAAATTAAAAATTTATCTTTGAAAATACACAATTGAAGTGTAAGTGACATGCAAATAATTGAACATGCAAATTATATTTTTCAAAACTTGGTGTCTTTTATGCTTCTAAAATTAAGCTTAAGGCTGCATTATGACTTCTGTGACACCCTTGTGTACACATATTTGATCATCCCTGATGATTTATTACATGTTCCATCCTCTCTACTATGACTGTTTAAGAAGTGTTTGTACACCTATGTGTGCACAAGCCCAGAGAAGCCAACTGGGGGAGTTTCTTTGCTTTTGTTTTATTTGTGCAATAGCTTTTTCTCTCTCAATAATAAGAATGTCTATCTGTCAGCCAGAAAACTGTGCAAGTGAGTATATTAGAAAAAGATAAGGATAAATGTGTATGTTCATATAAAGAAAAGGATACAGAAAAATAAGTAAAACTGTTAACAGAGACTATAGTGGAGGAAATGTATGGGTGCAAGTGGAGGGGAGGAAGAATGTGGATTAAAATCTGGACCATTGATATTTGGATTTTTCAGGCACATATTCATGGATAGAAGATGTGGAGGAATGAAGAGTAAGGGCCAGGCTGGAGAGTAAGACTATAAGCCAGATCTTCAAACCTACAATAAATCGAGGGACATGAGAAGCTATAAGCAGAAAAACAGGGGAAAGAAATCAGAAATATACTTTTAGATCCTCTGTCAAGCTAACAATATTCTCCCTTGAGTTCTGCCAAGCTGTCATCAATCTTCTTGTTCCACTGGCCAAAGCTCTAGAAAGGAGACATGCACCAATCACAACTAACATCTCTCTACCTATACTGCCCTCTTCCCAACAAGGCAATCTTGCAGGGATTTTCAGTGGTGCCTGCCTCCTGGCAGGGTGGGGAGGGTCAGCAGGAGCAGGACTTTTTCCCACGGAGCTCCTGAGTGCCCAGTAATTCCCAGCATTCCTTGGACTTCTCACGGCTCTAGGTGGATATTTTCTCCAGAGCTGGGCACCACATTTTACCAGGTTAACTGGGAGCAGCTACAGAGTATCAGGTATATCTATCTTCAGCCAGCCATCCCTTGATGCTAGGGGGCTCAGGAGAACTTCTGTGCTCCCATCAGACTGCAGGGATGTGCTGGACACCATCATTTGAAATCTTTGGGCCAATGGGTCTGTGTTGCTACAAGAAAACCAAAACAGGGAAGGAGATACTTTCAATGAGGAAGGCAGCTTTTCTTATTTTAGTGATATATGTTCATTCACTCTATGTGATTCAAAAAATTTAGGGCAATTCCCAGGTTCCATTATGACTGTTGGACCCTAGAAGAAGAGCCCCTCTTTTTAAGATATACTCTCATTCATTGTGGTACAAAGCTGGTTTTGCAGTCTCATCTAGGTTTAACCCCTCTACTGATCCCTTAGAACAAGGCACTTGATGCTATAACAAAAATAAAGAATAAGATGCAGGAATCGTGAACCTTCATAAAAGAATATGGGGAGCCTCAAGAAAGCAACACATTAAAAGTTGCCAGAAACTAGGGTGCCTGGGTCATTCAGTTGGTTAAGCATCCAACTCTTGATTTCACTCAAGTCATTATCTCAGGGTCATGAGATTGAGCCCCACATCAGGCTCTGCACTGGGTGGGGAGCCTGTTTAAGACTTTTTCTCTCCCTCTTCTCTCTTCCCCTATTTGTTCTTGCTCTTAAAAAAAAAAAAAAAGTTGCCAGAAATGGTCCATGGCAGAAGGGTAACCTCTATCCCTCTTTTTCTCCAGTTGCTTCTGACACTTTAAAGGAAGCAGCCAGAACTACTGGCTCCTAGTACTTATCAAGGGGGAATGAAAAGGAGTCCTCTGATTATAACTCTTCAGCAGGTTCTTCTAGGTATAAAACTTAGAACATGGCATCTGAGATCTCACTCTCACCCAGGAAAGGGGCAGGACTACATCTAGCCTGCATACCAACCCTTCCTCCAAGAAAGAAAGTTTGTCTCTGCTTTGCCCTGCACCCCTTGAAAGGGAGGCAGGCCAAGGGATGTGACTCCCATGACATTTGGTTAATCTAGGACTAGTGGGCCCAGGCTTCTCTGCCCTGCTGAACTGCTAGTCAGGTCTTTACTCCTGTCTCCTCAAAGGACCTAGAAAGGAAGCAATCTCCTTAATTTGTCATCAAGCAAGCATTCTACTTCCAAGTATGTATTCTTCTGAAGGAAATTATTCAACACAGTTATTCTGGAACCCTGGGATGCATCTCCAGTGGATGCTACCTTATCTCAGAACCCTGAGTCCCAAGAACACTTGAGACGTTCTCTTACTCCTAGGGCCCTCACCTCTTCTACAGTCTGGCCCCCAGCAGTTTCCTCTTCCAGTGAGTCCCTTTTTTTCAGTGTAATGGTAGAGACAATATGCGGGTGGTCATTGCTCTTTAGTTTGTATGAGACCATCTTGCTGTTCTGTGTGGTGTGATCTGCCTTCTTCTCCCTCCTCCTTGGGAGAGCAGTGGAGATAGTTGAAAGGGGCTCTCTGCTCCTGGTGGTGGTGTGCTGGGAGTGGTGGTGGTGCGAGATGTGAATAAATAAAGGTGGATCCTAGGGCTGCTTAGAGAAGATGAAGCCCCCTCAGTAGAGTCTGGCCTACTCTACTGCTTCTCTTGGAGGGGCTGGAAAGAGTTGTTTATTTGTATGAAGACTTCATGCCAAAATGTTTCTCTTTCTGGCATCTATATGTTGTCTTCTCAGTATTCTTCATCTGCCTACTCTTTTCCTTCTCTACCTTGTTCTTCCTCTTCAGCCAAGTCAAGGCCAGATGGAAAGTATGGCAGCTGAAGCCCTCACTGACCCCATGCTTCACATGTTCCTGGAGGACCTCTAAGCTGGGAAAGACCCGGCAGCAGGCCATGCACCTGAAGCCACTATCCAGGGCCACAAGCCATTCCGGGGTCTTGGCTCTGGTACCCTCCTCCACAGCCAGAGGCACTGGTGGACTCTCAGCCTCCTCCCTTTCCTCTTGGGCTTCATTATTCCAGCTGGACTCACTGCCAGTTAGGAGTTCCCTCGTATAGGCATGAGAGGGGGTGACTGCTGCCTGGACATTTTCAGGAAAAGTCATTTCTTCTATTTTTGTCTTCTTGGTGGGAGGCTCCAGGTCTTCCTGTTGATCACTTAAGACAGCCACCCCCCTTTTCATTTTGACATGCATGTAGTAAATTTTCATGAATGTTTCCTCTTCTGTGCATGCTGAGGACACAGAAGGCTTAGGATCATTGACCGGATGGAATGGAAAGGAGATATACGGAAAAGGTGAGGAGGTCTCACATTCCTTGGAGTGTTCAACATCAGAAACAACTTGGTGTGTTTGAGGGACTTCTAGGAAAGAAAATTTCAAAGGTAAGACAAATAGAGTAAGTATACAGTGTCAGGAGGAGGCGAGATGCCTTTGAGACTATTCCTATGCGGAGCCCAAGTATGTATACATGTGATATTTCAGGATTCTCTGAGTGCTATGCTTTGAGGTGTATACATGATCTAACTATGTGGGAATGAGGGTGTGGTGTGTCTTGTGGAGTTGCAAGTGTGTTTTGGGACACATCTGGTGAGTGGTTGGTTTTTTGTTTTTTTTTTTTCTTCAGTATTTTGTTTATTTGAGAGAGAGAGGAGGGGTAGAGGGAGAGGGACAAGCAGACTCTCTGCTGTGCATGGAGCCTGACACAGGGCTTGATCTCATAACCCTGAGATCATGACCTGAGCCAAAACCAAGATCAGCTACTCAAATGACTGAGCCACCCAGGAGCCCCTGATGAGTGTTTCTGATGATGGTGCAAGGTGACAGCGAATGAGTGTATGCATGCATATTCCACTGTGTGACAGAGCATAAGAACAAGTGCAGGAGTGGTGCCGTTCCTTGTCGTGAGACAATAGGACTTAGAGCATTACCAGAAGTGACCTGAGCTCCCAGAATGTGCAGCTCTGTGAAGTGCTTATGCCTTTGTGCATGAAGTGGCATGTGGATGAGAAAGGCTCTATATGAAAGTGGATCCCTCTCAGGGTGTACCAATTTTCCGCAGCTTGGCTTAGTGTGAGGGAGTTAAAACAGGTGATGGTGTGAGGGGATGTAAATTCCTTATGGGATTAGTATGTAAATGGGTGAGTCTGATTGTGTGAAGGAGTGAAGGTATGAGAGCATAGCTGCACCATGCTACTAGAGAACAGGAAGGTTGATGAGGAATGGGGGCATGTCGAAAAGCAAAGGGAAGGAGAAATGGGACCGTAACTGGTAGGAAGGAAGACAGATGCAGGAGTGTGTGTGAGGATATGATTTCATGCTCACCTGAGGGGGAAGACTATGATGAAAGGCCCACATCAGCAGTGCTCTTCCTGACCTGCAACTGTCCCAGTGCTCTCACGAGTAACTGGGTCCTATCCCTGAAGGCACATTCCCATTTGTCCCTCTGCAGAGCCTTCAGTCCTAGTGCCTCTGCCCTGAAGCCCTCTTCAGATTTTTAAGTGGAGACTTAAATAAGAGGGCTTGGGCTGAGAAGCTCAATTGTACCTCCCATCCATGCTCAGACCCCACCTGTGTATTTCCCTTACCATCCTCATTAGCACGAACGAGCTTAGATAGAGAGGAGACACAAGAGAAGTATTGTGAGGCAGAGGACTTTTCTTCTGCTGCCTCACCGCTAGGAGGGACCACAGCAGAGGACTTAGGCTGAGGCACATCCTCTTGACTCTTCCCGAATTCTGGTGGATGGAATAAATATAAAACAATATATTGAGATGCGGCATTTTCTGGAGTCTGTATCCTTTCAAGAGAGCCACACTGAGTGAACACTGTAAGTTAGACAACATTAGCACACGTGACACTTGCTCTCATAGAAATTAAGGTGATTTCCTCAGTAGAAAACTCTGTAATATTAAGGTGAGTTTACCTTTTAAAAATTCACTTACTCCAAAATATAAGTAAATAACAATGATTAAAATTGTGTTTATGGTGGATGCCCATAATAATGAGTATCTTGTATGTGGGATTTCTGGAGATGTGTAAAGAACACTGAACATGTAGATGTGTAAAGAACACTGAACATGTAAAACAGTATGCAGTCACTAAAGTTGGGTATTTTCAGCTTGATTTTCCTCATGAGAAACTGTGTAATTAGGGAGGATGGGGTGCAAGTTTCACAAAGAATTCTGCATGTGTACTTATCTACTTCTATGTTGATATCTATCTATACACACATATATATGCAGAGAGAGAGGATAGATAGATAGAATGACAGATATAATGATATTATAGATATAGATAAAATAAATTTTCAGGGGCTTCTAGGGAATCCTGGTGCTAGAGATGTTCAAATTAAGACTTCACAAACTTGCCCCAAACTC
>RCUC01145528.1:0-35454 GCA_003697995.1 Taxidea taxus jeffersonii | reverse complement strand
TTAAAATTAAGTTTAAATTTAATTCTTTAAAATTAAATTTAATTCTTTAAAATTAAATTCTTTAATTCTTTAAAATTAAATTTAAAATTAAAATCATACTGGGTGCAGAAGATCATCTCTTGGTGCACTCAGCTGTTTTCCGTGTTGTGTCGTGTAGCACGGGGGGCTCATTCCCCACACACAAGCATTACAGGACTTCTGCGTGGTGACAGTATGGCTGGTCCCAAGTGTGTGTCCCTTTGGCACGAAGTCTCTAGTCTCCACGACGCCTGCCGCCTCACCTACTATTTGTCTGTGACTCCATGGCTGCTGTGTGGTTGGCACCCACCCCCACATTGGCATGCCAAAGGAGTGAATGAACAATGGGATACCCTGGCACTGACGGGTGTTTTAATAACTGTGGAAAATGAGGAATTTACAGATGCATGAGTCAAGCTCCCACTTCAAAGGTCCTCAACCGAAATCCTCCCGAAATTAGAAGCAATACTACTGAACACAATGCAACCTTTCGCATGGCTGCCCAATGTTACTATAAATCGGTGTGTGCAGTGTTTGGGAAAGTTACATGACTGGGAAACAGATGCCCGGCTTTCATCTGGAATTTATGTGTAATGTTCAGTAGGTAGGTCCTGCCTGGGAAATATGAGGTATGCAATGGGAAGCAATTTCCCTTTCACTGGCAGCCAAGACTACGTGGGCCTGGGCCCTCTGACCAGAGGCTTACCCAATAGCTTTCCATGGTTAGATCTTCCCATGTCTGAACTGTGTTCACTCTGAAGGGAAAACATTGTCTCCTATGGACCTGGTCTGAAACTCCACAGGGAAGGAGGTGAAGTGAGTCATCTGTGTCCCACTCTTGTCTTGGTACACCCCACTTCTTGCCGCTTCGCAGTAGATAGCCTGAACGCTCAGGACATTCTTGGTGTGAGCCCTTTCTCCCACAATGGCTCGCGATTCAGGCCTCTCGTCCTCAGCCAAGCCTGGTTCCACACCCACTCTTTTTCCTTTCATGAATAATGACTACCACTCACCCAATGCTTAGCGTGTGCCACATGACACAAGTGTTCATTAAACCTCACTCCCCTGCGAGGTAGCTTATTTTTATCCCTATTTCGCACATAAGGGAACTGCCTCAAAGAGCATAATAACTTGCCCAAGGTCACACAACCAATGGAAATCCTCACTCAGTTCCAAAGCCCAAACTCATATATGAGATGAAATTTCTCCTGCCTCTCACCTTAAAATTTAATTGTGACCTTATTCATTCTTTCAGATTAGTAGCAACACAACTCTTTAACTTGAATCCGTTTCCCAAAAAGCATCTATCTCTCAGCAGGGTCTTCTTAGACACAGTGCCTGAAAGCTAGGACTGGTTGTTATTGGTAGATTTTCCCACACTGTGATAAATGTTGAGGAGGGGGTGGAGCCTTTGGACGCTACCAAAAATGCCACCCAAATGGGGAAGCCTGTGGTTGGTTAGCTTGATTCATTCACGGTAGAGTTATGTGACTATTACCACTAGATAAGAGAAGTCCTGGACACTGGACAGTGTTCTTATCAGTACTTTTGATGTTTGCTTTGATGCCTTTCATTTCACCCTCTGATTTCAAGGCTGATATCAGCTGATGTCTCCTTCTGAAACATGAAAACCTTCAATCTGGGTTGATGTCAATGTTTTCTAGATATTTCCTTTACAAGGTGTCTCTCTGAGGCAAGCATGACTGAGAAATAGTTACTACAGTAACTAGCCACCAGACCTTGTGCTATATGATTTTTATCAGCTTATCCTCACCAGAAAACATTGGAGAAATGTATACAATTTTAATTTTGAAGGAATTAAATGAAAAAACAAATATTTTAAGTGATTTTTCCAAGTCTCATTGCTTAGTGACTTTCCATTAATGAGGCAATTGAGGCAATGTTAGGAGTTTAGTTATGGCTGATGTGACATACAATTCATTATGTTTTAACTAGCTCCAAAATTATAAACTGGATGGTTATGCGTGGTTGACTGTCTTGGAGATTAATGATATTCAGTTAAGGATCAAAGAAAAATCATTTCCCCAGTTCTCTACCTATTCACATTGTTTAAAGAAAAAAAAAATCCTTCCTAGTTTTCCCTCTTTTTTCTCACCTGGAGTAAGTGTAAGCCAAGAAACCGTCCGAGTGTGACTTTGGAGCCACACAACACCACACATCATCAGTGGCTATTTCTGAGTCTCCTTTGGTGATGGAGCACTCTTACTGGTGCTTTGAATCAGGGGAGGGGGTCCACAGCATGGGCGAAGCTAGTAGTATTTTCTCAAGTTGATACAAAACTTCTTGAAGCTCATTTACTTTTTGCCTTTCCCATATATTGGAAATATTCTCAGACTGTGTATTTCTTCCTGAGTTTTGCTTTGATAACAGTATATTTGTTCTTTTTCATTCTAAGTATTTTTAAAACTTCCAATATAGTTTCTTCTGTGTCCTTTGAATTATTCAGGGTGTGTGTGTGAATTTCCAATCTCATGGATTTTTAAGTTGTTTATTTTTGTGTTTACCTTGATCATAGTGTGGTCTAAGAATAAGGCTTATAGGTATTGATCCTCTGAAATGTGTTGTAACAAGTTTTTGGTCAATTTTTCACATGTGTTTCAGAAAAACATTTATTCTTTAATGGTTTGGTCCGGAGTTCCATATCTGCCTATTAATTCAAGTTCATTGATTTTGTTGTTGAAATCGGTTTTTTAAAAAATTTTGTTTGATTTATTAATAAATGAGGTAGGTATGTTGAAATCTCTTATTGCAATAATAGACATGTTTTGCAATTTATTTTTACTTTTTTATTTTATTTTATGTATACGAACATAGAATTATTATATCTATACTAGTTAACTTGATGTTTTTAAAAGTTATTATGTAATAAAGATCCTCTTTATCTTCAACAATGCTTTCTGCTTTAAGGTCTGCTATTTTGTTATATGTAAATTTCAAGGCCTCGGTTGTTATTTTGTTAGTATCTGTCTATATAGTTTTCCTTTCTTTTTGCCTTTGACCTGCCCATGTGTGTGTGTGTTTGTGTGTGTGTGTGTGTGTGTGTGTATTTTACAGATGAATCTCTTGTGAAGAAGATATATCTTTAAAGAAATAGCAATCAATCCTTGTCTTTCTACTGGATAGTTCAGTTCGTTTACATTTACTGTAATTTCTGATATATTTTGACTTATTTCTACCATCTTATTTTAACTTAGAATTTGTCTTGTTTGTCACTTTATTTCTATTCTTTTAAAAAAAATTTCTTTCTTTCTCTTCCTTCCTTCCTTCCCTCCTTCCTTCCTTCCTTCCTTCCATCCTTTCTTCCTTTTTTTTTTTTTTTTTAAGATTTTATTTTATTTTTTTGACAGAGAGATAGAGGGCCAGAGACTACAGGCTGGAGGGCATGGCAGATGGAGTGGGAGAAGCAAGCTCCCTGCCAAGCAGGAAGCCTGGCCTGGGGCTCAATCCCAGGACCCTGGGATCATGACCTAAGCTAAAAGCAGACTCTTAACTGACTGAGCCACCCAGGCACCCCTTCCTTCTTTCCTTCCTTCTTTCCTTCCTTCTTTCCTTCCTTCCTTCCTTCCTTCCTTCCTTCCTTCCTTCCTTCCTTTCATTCATTCTTTCTTTCTTCCTTTCTCATGAAAAGTGTATTCTTTAATTCCCATCCCCTGTGTCCCCCATGCCTACACTCACCTCCGCTCTAGTAACCATCAGTTTGCTCTCTATTGTTAAGAGTCTGTTTCTTGGTTTCTCTCTCTCTCTCTTTTTCCTTTGCTTGTTTGTTTTGTTTCTTAAATTCTACATATGAATGAGGGCATATGGAATTTGTCTTTCTCTGACTGACTTAATTTGCTTAGCATTATACTCTTTAGCTCTCTCCATGTTGGTGCAAGTGGCAAGAAATCTTTTTTTTTTTTTATGGCTGAATAATAGCCTATTGTGTAATACACCACATCTTCTTTATCCATTCATCTATCTATGGATACTTCAGCTGTTTCCATAGTTTGGGTATTGTAAATAATGTTGCTCTAAACATAAGGATGCATATGTCCCTTTGAATTAGTATTTTTTGTGTTTTTTGAGTGAGTACCTCGCAATGTGATTCCTGGATCACAGGGTAGTTAGTTCAATTTTTAATTTTTGAGGAATCTCCATTTAAATTTTTTGAGGAATTTCCACAATAGCTATACCAGTTTGCATTCCCACCAATGGTATGGATGGTACATGAGGGTTCCTTTTTTCTCCATATCCTCCCCAACACTTGTTGTTTTCTTATATTTTTTATTATAGCCATTTTGACTGGTGTGAGATGATATCTCCTAGTAGTTTTGATTTGCATTTCCCTGATGATGAGTGATGTTGAGCATCTTTTCATGTATCTGCTGGACATCTGTATGTCTACTTTGGAGAAGTATCTGTTCATGTCTTCTGCCCATTTTTAATTGGATTATTTGTTTTTAGGATATTCAGTTTTATCATTCTTTATATTTTTGGATATTAGCCCTTTATTGGATACATCATTTGCAGATATCTTCTCCCATTCCATGGGTTGCCTTTTAGTTTTGTTGATTGTTTCCTTCACTGTGCAGAAACTTGTTATTTTGATGTAATCTCAATAGTTTATTTTTCTTTTATTTCCCTTGCTTCAGGAAACATATCTAGAGAAATGTTGCTAAGACCAATATCAGAGATTATTGTCTCTTCTCTCTTCAAGGATTTTTATGGTGTCAGGTCTCACACTTAGATCTTTAATCCATTTTGACTTTACTTTTGTGTATGGTATTAGAAAATGGTCCAGTTTCATTCTTTTGCAAATGGGCATCCAGTTTTCCCAACACCATTTGTTGAAGAGACTCTTTCCCATTATATATTCATTCCTCCCTTGTTAAAGATTAATTGACCATGTGTGGGTTTATTTCTGGGTTTTCTGTTCTATTTCATTGATCTATGTGTCTATTTCCAAGCCAATACCATACTGTTTTAATTACCAGTGCTTTGTAATATAACTTGAAATCTGAAATTGCGGTATCTCCAGTTTTGTTGTTCTTTGTCAAGATTGCTTTGGCTATTTGAGGTCTTTGGTGGTTCCATGAAAATCTAACAATTGTTTGTTCCATTTCTATTCTTTAGTGATAATACTTTCAATTTTCTATCTTTTCAGAAGATGGAATCTTTATGTAATAATGAGGCATAATATGCCACTCTATTCATATAGCCAAAGCCCAGTTGTGAATCTAACAACAAAAATATGAAGAAGTCCTGACACCCAATACTGCCAAAATATGTCGATCATTTGTTGGTAATAATTATCTGATGGTTGAAAGAACTCCTAAACTTTTGCTTTTGTATAGTTCTTATCTTGAGATATGCTTGGTAAGTAGTGAGAATGTATAACTTTTCCTCACAAAGTGATTTAATAACTATTTCCCTTTCTTCTCTTATGCTTCTTCCTGTTTGTTCTCTCTCCTGCTGTCTGGGTTTGTCTCTGGCTATCTGGTTTCTAGAGCTCCTGGGCCTTGTGTACAAAGTCTTCAGCCCTCCCTTCAGTCTCTGCTTTAACCTTTACCCATCATCTTGCCAGCCTTGACGTGGCGGCTCACAGCCACTCACAACTCACAGGGTCTAGCAACTACCATGAAGGAACAAGTATACTTTTGTGTTAGAGGTATTTAATAAACAAAAAGAAAGAAAGCTCAGCCTCAGCTAGAGGTGGAAGGTCAGAGAGGCAGGGAGATTTTAAGTTCACAGAACTTTTCTTAAACAATCAAAGAGACCAATATCAGTATCATTTTATTTGTTTGTTTTGCCACATCTCCCTGTACTCTTTGATTCCCTGTTTATTTACCTGGTTTTCACATCCCATCAGTTATCCCTTGTCTGAAGACTTCTATGCTGCAGCTTGTTCAAGAGCTTATTCTGTTCAGTGACATTATAAAATAGCTCAAATTTTCCATTGCTCAGGAGAAACATTTTTGAAAAGTCACTGTGAGAATTAAAAATTGAAGTTGTGGATGGACAGGAGCCATGGGAAAAGAGACTTCTTTTTTAGATATCCCTTGTACTATTCAGAGGTTTAAAAAGATGGGCACAAAACTTAAAAATACCATCAAGTGTTTCCTTTTAAATTAATAGTCTCATAAGATGATATTGTCCTCCCTTGGTAAACTTTAGTGCCAATGCTCCACATGATCTGTCCAGACTTTTTACCTGTCATTGGCTTTTCTCATCTGTCAGCTGGTGTGTGCTCAAGAAATGTAAACTGACATTTTATGTGCATCTATGCAGATTATTATAAGGGAAGTAAATTTGCTGGGGAAAAATCCCATGGGGATGACTACTGATCTCCCTTATGATGAATAGTATATGGACTTTGGGACTATCTCCAATTACTCCATTGGTTCTTGCTGGTTTTGGAACTCAAGGCCATTGGGAATCTTTTATTTTATTTTTAAAAAATAGTTTGAGGAGATAAGGATCAAAATTAAATATCCACAACAGGTGCTTGTTTGCAAATGTGTGCATGCATGGGCACATAGCTATGTGAATGGACAATGTTTGCCAGCTTGGTAATTGTGGGTGGAATTTGGGCATTAGCTCTGGAAAGCGTAACCTTCAATGTTTGTATTCTTATTTTTCTCAGTGGAATAAAAGCATCCCAAAACTGTATGTTTTCTATGTGAGCAGTAATAATCCAGAAATGACACTGAGAAATGAATAGTTCTATGTGAGATAAATATGTTTACTCCTTTCAAGTGCCTCTTTCAAATGCAAATCTTTATTAAAAAAATATATCACATACCTTGCAACCTTCCATTGTGGAATACATTAGAGTATAATCTCATCCAGGTGGGTAGGGTCATTATTAGAAAACTCTATTATTTTTCAGTGCAAGAATACAGGGTTCTGTGGGGTTATGGAGTTATATGGAGATGTAGGCCCCACAGCCTATAGTTTTGAAGTTTTTCTTATCTGCTGTTCATTCCTTTTCCGTTTCTGTCTTACAGTAAAACTGACATTCTTATTTTTAATTCCTGCCCTGTTAGCCATCCTTGGCATTTACTGTTTGGATTGACAAATCGGTTACTATTGAAGCTGGGCAATGTCTACACAATGCTTACTATAGTCTTTCTACTTGGGAAATGTTTGAATAGTCCCAAGGTGAATTGGATAGGACAAAGGAGAAATCAAACTTCAGGTGAGGGCCCTCAGGTGAGGGCTTGTGGCCGGTTGCACTTCCCAAAGATGGCTGCCAACAATCTTCATACTGCATTCACTTCTCCACAGTGACCTTGACTTCCATTGAGAGATGGTGTTGATATATCCTATCCCCTTCTATCTGGGTAGGTTTGTGATGAGTATGGCAGAAGTGAAACTATATGTGTTCTAAGACGGAATTATAGAAGATAATGCATTTATTTGTCTTGTCACTCACTTTTGGAGTCTTGAATCATCTTATAAGAGATCTGACTTCTGTGCTATGAAGTCATAGCACATAAAGAGGCCACATGAAGGTAATACGGTTGTCAGCTCCAAATGAGGTCCCAGCTGACAGGCGTCAACTTCCAGGCATGTGAATGATTGTGATGCACACCTCCAAATGATTCTAGATTTTATCTCCTGGATCCTTCTTCTGAGTCCCTCTCCCCACAGCTGTTGAGTCTTCCTAGCTGAGGCCTGAAGCATCATGGAGTAAGCAGAAACAAACAGTTCCTATTGTGCCTTTTCCAAATTCCTGAACTACAGAATCTAGAGTGGTTAGTTATACAGCAGTGGTAACTAGAACAAAGCCCCAGGGGTTCTTGCATAAGGGGAGATTAAGAACTTAAGTGCCCAGTCTTTGCAAAAACACTGTGTGGGATAGTCATTAAGATGTTGAGCTCTGGAGTCGGGCAGGTCTGGATTCAAATCGTGGCTCTATCAGCTGTTAACAGCCTAGGCAAGTTGCAATTCTTATCTTCTTCGAGCTCCAATTTCCTCATTTATGAAAAGGGGACAATACTAGTATCCCATCATGGGGCTTTATGATAATGAGATATTTGATATAAAGCATTTGGCAAAGTGAATAGCACAGAATAAATACTCTAACTTTTAGCTATTTTTTTAGTGTGTGAAATGTTTGAATTCTCAGAGACTCCTGTTAGTGCTTCCTGATTCTCAGCTGTGATCCAAGTAACTGAGCTTTCCATATAAATTAATCTACTAAACTGGTATTAAGACTGGCAATGTTATTTTCATAACTCAAAACTTGGAGAGAACAATTGCAGGATATGTACCCCAAAGCAGATGTTGCTAGATTTTAAGTTTGAGGAGAGCAGAGACCACATCTCTATTTTTCATCATTGCATCTCCAGAGCAAGCATGTTGAACACACAGACAATATTCAATAAATACTGTTTGTATGAATCTCCATAAAATCCTATTTGTGTAGCCTTTGGATTACACAAAGATAGAATCACCTCATCATCTGCTTATTTTCAGAATTATGAAAAATAAGGAAGAATTCTCTAAAAAAAATTTACCCAGAGGCCTAAGATTTTAATATATATTAAACTATTTTTTTAAAGATTTTATTTATTTGACAGAGAAAGACCACAAGTAGGCAGAGAGGCAGGCAGAGAGAGAGGGGGAAGCAGGCTCCCCACTGAGCAGAGAGCCCAATGTGGGGCTCGATCCCAGGACCCTGAGATCATGACCTGAGCTGAAGGCAGAGGCCCAAACCACTGAGCCACCTAGGTGCCCTATTAAACTATTTTTTGATGTATTAATTTTATTTGGGGTCATTAGAAGACACAAAATATTAATATAATACACTTTTCATATTTGTAGATACAAAATATTTTCTCCATATTCTTAGAATATTAGGATGGGTATTAAATAATTTAAGTATTTAGCCGTATTTTTGCATAAATTCTTATAGGTTTGGCTTTTATGATTCAGGGCCAAACTGATAATGGCTGAGGCAGCTTTGTGATTTAAATTAATTATAACCTTAAACTTGCCTCATAATTGCAATCAGACCAGGCAAAGACTTGATTTTCTTGTAACAACATATGGTTAATTAATTAGAGTGAAAATTATGAACTATGGCAAAGGATTTCACTATAGTGTCGCAATTCAAGTTTTTTTTTAAATTCCAGCTAGTTAACATACACTGCAATATTTATTTCAGATTTAGAATTTAGTGATTCATCACTTATATACAGTACCCAGTGCTCATCACAACAAATGCCCCCCCCCCTTAACCCACCACCCATTTAAAACATTCCTCTGCTCACCTTCCCTCCATTAACCCTCGGTTTGTTCTCTGTCGTTAAAAGTCTTTCTCCTGGTTTGCCTCTCTTTCATTTTTCTTCCCCATATGATCTTCTGTTTTTCTTAAATTCCACACATGAGTGAAATCTCATTGTATTTGTCTTTCTCTGACCGACATATTTCACTTAGCATAATAATTTCCAGCTCCGTTCAAGTCATTGCAAATGGCAAGATTTCATTCTTTCTTATGGCTGAGTAATATTCCAGTGTGTGTGTGTGTGTGCGTGTGTGCATGTGCATGCACATACCACAACTTCTTTATCCATTCAACAGTCGATGGACATTTGGGCTCTTTTCATAATTCGGCTATTGTTGATAGTGTTGCTATAAACATCAGGGGATGTATCCTTTTGGATGAGTATTTTTGTATCCTTTGGATAAATAGTAGTGTAATTATTCATGTCTTCAGCCCATTTTTAGCTGGATTATTTGTGTTTTGGGTGTTCAGTTTTAATAAGTTTTTTAAAAATATATTTTGGATAGCAACTCTTCATCAGATGTGTCATTTGCAAATACCTTCTCCCATTCAGTAGGTTGCCTTTTAGTTTTGTTGATTGTTTCCTTCACTGTGCAGAAGCTTTTTTTTTTTTTAAAGATTTTATTTATTTATTTGATAGACAGAAATCACAAGTAGGCAGAGAGACAGAGAGGGAGGAGGAAGCAGGCTGTCCGCAGAGCAGAGAGCCCGATGCGGGGCTCGATCCCACGACCCTGGGATCATGACCTGAGCCAAAGGCAGCGGCTTTAACCCACTGAGCCACCCAGGTGCCCCCTGTGCAGAAGCTTTTTATTTTGATGAAGTTCCAATCATTTATTTTTGCTTGTGTTTCCCTTGCCTCAGGAGACAGATCTAGCAAGAAGTTGCTATGGCCAATGTCAAAGAGGTTGCTGCCTGTGTTCTCCTCTAGGATTTTGATGGTTTTCTGTCTCACATTTAGGTCTTTCATCCATTTTGAATTTATTTTTGTGTGCAGTGTAAAATGGTCCAGTTTCATCTCACAACTCAATTTTAATGGAAAGACTAGATTCTGATTTTTGTTAAATGAAACAGAATATAACTTTCTCCCGGGGAGTTAGATAACCTTGAGAACTTTAGCATTTAGTTGATGACTAATATAGAAGCTACAATAGCAAATACTGCTCTCCAAGGTCTAAAGTTACTGTGTTATTCCTATTGGTTAGGTTATGCTAAGGTGACAACAGAAAATTTCTTTGTCACAGCAAGTCCACTTTAGGTTCAGGTGACTCACCAGATGGTGGCCCAATCTTATAGGTTTTTTTATCTCAGCGCACCTGCATCTCAGTAGTTGTGTCCACAATCCCCACGGCTGGGGAAAAGAGCACAGAGAATCTCATCCTGACTCAGGATTCTCCTGCTCGTGTCACTCCCACTTCACAATTCATTGGCTACAAGTCAAACGGTCATGTTCAATTTCACCATTGGGAAAGTCATTTTTCTAAATGTCCAGAGATAGGAACAGAATGGGAAGTGTCGGTGAGTTCTAGGAATGTTCCAGGAAGTAATGTAAGGGTTGTAAGAATCTGGTTCAACATCCTTTTTTTTTTTTTTTTAAAGGCAAAACCCTTTTTTCTTCTCCATCTGATGAACATTTCATTGAGTATCAATGGAATCCTGCTTCTGTAATGTAATCAGTACATGTTAAAGTACATTAAAATATGGCACAATTTACTGCAATGGGTTTTTGGTAGGACAAGGTTCTGTCTTGGATTCCTTCAAAGGGGTGTGGGTACTTAGTTCTAAAATGCCAGAGGGACTTGGGTACAGTATTGCCTTGCTGAGAATGAGTTCTGAGGCCAGACCTAGTGAGGCTCTCCTTTAATTATCTCCCTCTGGTGTGGGACCCTGAGATGAGAAAAAAAGTTGGAAAAGTAATCACAAGCTGCTACAGTAGAATATCATGACATTTCAGACAGTTACTAAGTGGATTAAATACCCGCCTCTCTCTTACTAAGAACCAGGGTGACACCACCTCTATCCCCTACTAGTCATTGCCCTGTTGTCAACTAAAGAAATATATACACCTAGTGGAGGTCTTATAGGCAAGATGTGCCAGCTATGATCTTTTTTCCCCTCTGACCAACCAGGTACATTATGCATTTGCTGCTTTTAAGGCTAGATAGGATATTCTGCCGTGATTTTTTATTGTTGCATATGGGTTCTTGGCTTGTGCAAGAAAAGCATCAGTAATGGGAACCTGCTGGCACTTTCTCTAATCACCTTTGGCCATGGCCTCATCATAGTGGTGGTACACTCTTGGACCAACTTTTTTTTTAAGATTTATTTGAGAGAGAGTGTGCACACACATGCACGCACATGCATGCACAAGTGAGGGGGGGCGGAGAGAGATTGTGAATCTCAAGCAGACTCCCTGCTGAACGTGGAGTCAACTCGGGGCTCCATGTCAACCCTAAAATCGTGACCTGAGGCGAAATCAAGAGTCAGAGGCTTAACCGACTGAGCCACTCTGGCGCCCCTTGAACCAACCTTTTAACTGAAATGCATCATGGTGAACTGTGGGTAAAGGGCTGTCAGACTTTTATCGCCCTGTGTGTTTCTTCCATGCCGCAAAAGAATCCCTGAGTGTAGTTAATAAATGAACTTTTCTGGTATACGGTCTTTGTCTTCTTAACACAGGGTTTGCCTGGGGAGCCCCCATGGGGTTCAGGGTAGGGCTGGCTCTGGGTTGAAAGTCTGTGAAAGTGCTTCTCCAATGCCTTTCCCAGTAAGTGCCGGCCATTTAAGCAGCAGTCTGAATCAGAGAATGCACTTGAGGTTCCCCGCTTGTCCGCATTTTCCATTATTTTATTATTACCACATACGCCATTTTTATTCCTAACCGCATTTCGATAGTTTGTCACCTTTTCAACAAAAACAGGGCAGTACATTAAAGGATGTTGTCTTGCAATAGGAATGAGAATAATATCCATTTATCAGGTACCCATACAGGATATTGGTTTCAGTATTTTAAAAAGGAGCCCCAGTCCCTTGGCCCGAGGGCATTAGAACATCCACTCTCTACAGGGGTGATGGGGGAAAAGAGTTGATCTTTGCAACTAACGAGAAAGATGTAATTGGCTTTTTAAATTAATTTTATTTTGTCATTGGATTTTTTCCTCTATATTATTATCCCTTGTGATTTTATCCTCAATATACTTTCCTCCATGTATTGTCACACACAGTGCCATGCATGTGGTCACAATTATTCCTTCCTTCATGCGGCAGTCATATGTTGATTACTATGGGACGAGAAAAAGCTAGGTATTGGGGATAAAGAAATATGATTTTAAAACATCCATTGTCAACCAGGGGGAGATAAATAGATTAGGAATCAGAGAACTAGACTAGAAAGAGAAACTAGGTAAGATGGGACCAGCAAGCAGGGCCAGTTAAGTACCTCAGAGGAGAGGGGAGAGGGAGAAGGATCCTCCCAACTTGGCTTTGCAGAGTGTGAAGGACAGGGAGAAGTAGATCAAAGGGGAGTGACTGCCCCAGGCAGAGGGATGAGCGGAGCCCAGAGACATTCACCAGCTGAAGGGCTCTGGAGTGGCAAGAGTCCCGGAAAGACAGCGCTACAAGTGAGGGAGGGGTGTGACAGAGGGAGGATGAAAAAGCTCCAGAAGCTGCCTTATAGCTCAGGACTTTGGTGCTGTATCAAGGAGCTTGGACTTCATCCCATAGGTGGTGGGGGTCACAGAATAATTGGAAACAGGGAGGGCTGTGATCTGACTTCCACGTTAGAAAGATGACTCTAAGATCAGGACAAAGTTTTAATTAGAGGCTGCTGGGCTCCCAGCCAGAGGTGATGGCTGGACTGGCAGTGGGCATGGCAAGAAGAGGAGGGAAATGAGGGAAATCCACCCAGCAGAATGAAGCTTGTTAAGTGATTGGATACTGAGGGTTTAGGAGCAGAAAGATCAGTGATGATTTCCATATTTCTGGCTTGTGTTACTGGCATGAAGCAAGATAAGAAATACAGAAAATGAGCATGTTTGAAGGGAACATGAGTTTGAGATGCCTAAAAATTGGAAAGGAATATCCATTAATGCAATAGTATTGGCTAGCATTTATTGAAAGCCCAGTACATGCCAACTGTTGTTGTAAATTGTCTATTTTCTCTGATACTATCCTCACAACCACCCAACTAGCGATGGCTAGTTTATTTCATCAGATCTAACGTGCCATCAATTGTAAGACACATCTTGATGTCAAAGATGTAAATTGTCCTTTCTAGAATTGATAAAAATAGGGTATTATCTCCATCTCACGGATGCAGACGCCCAGGCAGAGAGATTAAGTAGTTTATGCAAAGTAATACAGTTAGATCAGAGAGGAGCTGGGATTCCGCGGTAAGCGGCCTGGACCCAGAAACTGTTCATTTAATCACTGAGCTATGTCACTGCTTGGTACCTGTGGGTCTTAGGAGCGAGTGAGCTGGCATGGAGACTGAGTTCTGAGCATCATCAGGAAAGGGCCATATGGCAAAGGTGGGCCTGGTGTGTACGGTGCACGATTCATGAATTTGTGATAAAATAATTAAAATTAAAATGGAAGTAACATTGCTAATTACAGACGATGCTTCCTTTGATACAGTAGCACTTGTTAGAACATCAGAGAACAACACGTATTTTAGAC
Organism: Taxidea taxus jeffersonii; assembly: GCA_003697995.1. NCBI lineage: Eukaryota > Metazoa > Chordata > Mammalia > Carnivora > Mustelidae > Taxidea > Taxidea taxus. The sequence goes on along the minus strand of RCUC01145528.1, from coordinate 21,467 downwards.
TAATGCTCTACGAGAGACACAAAGGTGCAATGTCAACAGAGCTGTGTATCAGAATGGCAAGTTTTCAGAAAAGAAGCAGTGGTGCCATTGATTTTCTTGATCCATCAGCCCCGAACTTCTCCGGAGCACGTGGCCATTCCCTCGCATGTTTGGTGCTACGACAGCCGAGAGGTGGAGCAGGAGGGAAACCTCTCTGAGATGATTGCCGGGCAAATGTGCAAAAGGCAAGGCTGTGGATTTGCACGTTAAGCTCCCGGTATCCGCAATCCCAGGAACCATTACATTTCTTACCTGTGGCCAGGTGTGTGCTTGGCCACTTGCCTTTGCTTATTAGGAAGACAATGTCACTTGGCACAGTGAGTCACTCTTTGGATGCAATCCTTCTGACTCAGTAGCAGCAAATTTGTTTTGCAGGCACAGTTTTTTTCCTTCTTCTCTCCCACCCTTCTTCTGTCCTCCATTTCCACCCCAGATTATCAGCTCCCAGTGGGGGAAGCAAGAAGGGTGAACGGATAGGTTGTGAAAGACAGAGACTCAGTTGACAGAATTGCAAAGGAAATGGGAAAGAAACATTTGGAGCCCGCTCCTCAGGTCAAGAGGATAAACAGAGATCTGCTCTGAGGAGGAGAAGGAGGGTTGCAGGAAATTGGTGTCCCCGGGCCTCCCAGGTTCAGGTGTAGATAGGTGTCATTTGCCTTTGAAAAGAAGACAGGGGGTGCCTGGGTGGCTCAATGTGTTAAAGCCTCTGCCTTCGGCTCAGTCGTGATCTCAGGGTTCTGGGATCGAGCCCCGCATCGGGCTCTCTGCTCAGCGGGGAACCTGCTTCCTCCTCTCTCTCTCTCTGCCTGCCTCTCTGCCTACTCTCTCTCTCTCTGTGTCAAATAAATAAATAAAATCTTAAAAAGAAAAGAAAAGAAGACAGTGGCATAGGCCCTGGAAAGAAGTCCCTGGAAGGAGGGCAGCACGGAAAGCCAGCCTTCCAGATGGGGTCAGTGTGAGCAACCCTCAGGCCCGTGTTTGTAACTGCTTTTTGTGGCACTTGTTGATAGTGTAGTGACAATAAACTGAGCAAATGAACACTTCCTTTCGGCAAGGAATGGGTTTCCAGGAGAAAGCCTGTGTTTTGCAGAAGGATTCTCAGCTTCTGATTTGCTGCGTTTTGGCTTCTGAAGAAATGGATGGTTTCTTTAATTGGTTGTGGTTATTTAATCCCACTTTAGTTAAGCCATTCTCACTAATTTTTTTTTCAACTCCAAAAAATTGCATATTTGTTTAAAGAAGGGTACTTGGATAAGAAAGAATTCTTTTTATAGCTCTTTGGCATAATACAAAGTCACTGGCAAAATACAACCATCTCTGTATTTTTACTTTTTATTTATTTTCTGCTATAACCTCTCTATCAGCCCAACAACCCCATTAAGTAATCAGATCAGCTAGGTGATAAACTGCCTTATGTAAATCTTTTGAAAAGGAGGTGGCTTATAAATACATTCCAAGATAAATACAAAATAGTGAAAGCACCAAAGTCATCTCTGAGAGGATAAAAACAATTTCTTTGCTAGGGAAAAGTTTGACAAAGACAGATATGAGTCTCTGAAAGGCACAAGTGGGTGACAGACTGATGGTCTTGTCTGCTCAGTGCCTGGGGAGGTGGAACCCAGGTGAGGCTTAGGACAGCAACTTTTCAGAAACCACATTCTGCAGCTGCTAACAGGGCCTGTGAAGTGGTATCCTCCCCAGGAGGAAGGTTTCTGTTTATCTCATTTAATGGCAAGTCCAGAGGTAGGCAAGCTGTTGTCATCAGAGGCTAGGATCTCTACTCATTCTCAGGCTTCTAAAATGGCTGTCGGAGCTCCGGCAATCACATCCATGACTCAGGTAGAAAACAAGAGGAGATAGGGAATGAGCAAGGGAGTTCTGCTAGTTAAATGGCCCCCTTTAAAGAGCTTTTCCTGAGGCCCTACTTACTAACATGCCCATCCTCGGAGGGCCCAAGAAGGGTACCTCTCTGACCCAAGCACCTGCTTTCCTCCCCCAGTCATTCTGCTAATAAGGAAATGGGGGAGACTGGTTATTGGGTAGACTCTGATAGTCATTGCCATAGTGGCGTGGGAGGGGGAGCAATGGATTAACAGCATTGAAGGCCAACCATGCTTATTTTATCATTTTAGCTAGGGTCAAATTTTTCAGAAGCTGAAATGCAGATGTTGCCTTTTTGTTAATACAGTTTAGCCCTGGGCATTACATAGTCACTGTTTAACATTTCACTACATCCTGGTATGGCTGAGCAATTGGGGCCAACAGTTCGAGAACATTTGGCATTGAAGAACTGAGCATTGATACTGACTGAGCACATAATTCTATAGGACTATACTTCCTACAAGAAGGTTACTATTATTATTGTTGTTGTTGTTTGGAATGGAGTTTGAGGAGGTGAGGAGTTTGAGGAACTGGTTCATTTTGTTTAAAGCTATTTTTCTAAGCACTTATAAGTAGCTGAATCTGCCTCCTTAGGTCCTGTATGATAAGAGATGGAATGGCCCCAGGGATTCCAGAATAGAATTCTGTACTCACTAGAATTTTTTTTAATTGATGTCGATGATGTAATAAATAGCTCTGAAATTGGTTTGGTATTTAGACTCTAAGGACACGCAAACCACTGATATCTAGCTCACAGCCCTCTGTTTACCAACAGTCATGTATCTTTTCTCAGAAAATTCCTAGTGGTCCACATCTCCCTCACCACCACCCAGCACACACTAATGGGATCTAAGTAGCAAGTTCACTTCTTTTTTTTTAAGTTTTTAATTTTTTTTTAATTTTTTAATTTTTTAAATAAACATATAATGTATTATTAGCCCCAGGGGTACAGGTCTGTGAATGGCGAGCTTTACACACTTCGCAGCACTCACCATAGTACATACCCTCCCCAATGTCCATAACCCAAGCAAGTTCACTTCTAAAAAGAAAAGATTAAAACAACCAAAAACTTTTCTTAACTCTAACAACAATTTTATAATTGCATCAAATCAAAGTAAGTAGATGTTGTTGGTAACTGAAGTTCTATCATATTTGAAGTGTTTATTTTGACTTAAAACTGGGATAACCTCATGGAAACAAAGAATGGGTTTCATGATGGCAATTACTATATATGGTGATAGTAATCCAGACTATATCCCAGAACATTTGGCTGGATTGTGGATCACCAACTGACTCCAGAGAGTCTCTGTGCTTGGATTAGCTCCAGTGGGCATGAAACAAGACACAAAATGGACTGTTCTTTTCTTTTTCTAGAGAACTTCATATGTAGCTACACCCCTGTGTGAAAAATAGAAATGATTTTTGTTTTTAAATTGGAACCAACTGAACCAACTTAAAAAAAATGTGGAAGGAATAAATTCAAGTGTGTGAAAGCATAAGGAGGCAAAAGGAAATAATTCTATTATAATTATTTTTCAACAAGGGCTTACATCTGTTTCTAATTTATACAGATTATTGACACATCTGGATGTTTGGCCTTAGGAATTATAAGTTGCTGTGGTGGCATTTATTTTTTGAATCAACTCTTCAGACCACCCTGGAACTCAGGCAACTAGTTTGGAGAGAAGGTTGTGATATTTTAAATAAAGTTACCTTCTGGCATTTCAAAGCCAGTGCAAATGGGATTCTGTCATCTTGTGTTTTATAAATTGTGGTTTTGCATTTTTGACACCTGCAGGAAAAATAAGACCAAAGCCAAAGGCCTAATGTCTTGACAATGACAAATTATAATAGCCAGATAAAGCTATCAAGGGGACACTGGAGATGGGTGTAAGGTTAGCCATTCACATTAACCATGGAGGACCCTAGATTTCGGCAGAAACCAAATAGTAACAGAGCGAATGACTGATGAAAATGTTATTTTAACATGGCCTGACAGAAGTATGCATTCTAACAAGGGAAGTGGGATCGTTAAGAAGTAAGGTTGATTAATACTTTACCTCTTGGACTGATTCCTTTTGTAATCAGGAGCTAACTTTTCTCCCTATGTGGTCTGATTGTGGTAATATATTCCAAGGGTATGAATAATGGGAATCATGGAGCAGACCCTTAAGATTTTAGAAAACAAGAACATGATGAAACAGTTATTTCAAGGCAAATATTTCTTAAATGGAGTAGCATGATTTTATTAAAGGGAACAGAAGACCATATACATCAAAATCTTAATGTAAATCAGCAAAAACAAGAACAAACCCTCTTATAGAGTTCTTTAGTCCAAAGGTACAATAGAGATAATTAGGCATACAATATACTTTGATTAGTTTGGGGAAGAAGGCTCTGGAGTTCTCAGAGTAGTTTGGGTTCTTTGTTTTGCTGTCACAGCAAGCCTTCAAATTCTCTCCTGTTGGAGATAAAGTTTCACTAGATAGGGTGATGTTGCATTAAATGAGTGACATTAAAACAAGGACATCTGGCTTTAGCATTCCTCGGGGGCAATTACTGTGTTCCATTTTAAAAAAAGAAATGATCATACTTATAGAATATCTGATATATTCTAGAAACAAACTTATCTGTTGTGCTGACATCCCTGGGCATTTATATATCATTTTATTGGGGGTGCACAAAACGAGAACACCAAATGCATACCAATGCCCGAGATAAATGATAAAATGTTCCCAAGCATCAGCCTAAAGTCAGTTGATGACATGTGATGGAGGTCTACTTCTTATGGCTGTTTTAACAGAGATGGCACAGAAGGAATCAGAATCAGCAGACCTAAAGCCAAAGACCTCCCCTTGCATGAGCTAGCTATGCGGGTAGTAAATGTTCCTATTTCCATTTCAGTACAGTCTTCTATTTTAAAAGGCTAATGGGTGTCCATTGGGATCAATTAATAGCCTCTGAGAGTGGTTTCACGCAGCTCAGTAGGGCGACATGGTAGTATTGTACTAGGTTGACTTGAATAGTTTAAAAACCAGTCTCGCTTACAGCATCGCCTACAGTTCTGTCATTTTCAAGACTCAGATCTCATGAATGGGTGATTCCCAAAGTGAACTTGGACTACTTCTGGTTAATTTTGAGAGTCTAACTCTTGATTAAGTACAAATGGGCCTCTAATAGATGCTTTGACGAGGGAAGGCAGGAGTGAAGGTGGCTACTGAGTTCTACAGACAGCATGAGCATCTCATTAAGTGAAACTTCACCTCTCTTCTGAGTAGGCTTGAAATCACTGTCTCACTGCTACTGGAAATGTTAATAGTAGGCTGGCTTGAGTTTTGATTTACCCTTCTTTTTCCCTGTCCACAGCAAGTGACACAGGCTATTTGCCCAGGTCAGGGTCAGGAGGAAAGATTAAAAAAAAAAATTAGTGTTTTTAATGACAGATCTTTGGAATGCTCATGCCTACCAAGAGCTAAATGGGGAAGGGGGTCTGGTCAAGGGTAGAAGTGGTTCTCTTCCAAGTGGATCACTGGAGACAACCACTCCTTGTTGTACATCTAAGAGAACCCATTTTTCTCCCAACTTTTTCCTTGGCCTCTCTTGAAGCTACAAATCAAAGGACAGGAAGGAATAGGACCTGGAGAGAATTAGACCTAGAAAGTGCCAGTTCAGAAAGAAAAAGCAAAGCAAGAGGGAAGAAACAGGCAAAAATGCAGGACGAGGCTGGACTTCAAGGTTCGATTTCTCTGGTGTGCTGCACCTCTAGACCTCATGCCTTTTCTCTTGCTTTGGACCGGAAGTAGGGAGCTCATGGAATATGCTTGGGGCAGATGCCATTGCACGCTTGGGGCAAGGTGGTCCCAGAATGCTGAAGGTTGACGGTGAGACTGGAGGTCACAGGGCAAACTCCCTTTTCGTAAGATGAGGAATCAAGGCTCGACAAGGTGAAGGGATGAGTGGAAATCTCTAAACATGACCCAGGACAAACAAATATCTTGACTGGTTTTCGGATCTCGAATGAGAGGAAATAATTATTAAAAATATTCTGAACATGTAAAAAGCTGTCTCAGGATTTACTGAGTACATCGGGTATATTCCATACTGAACCTGAGGCGTGAAGAAGAGAAAAGGATGGGCTGCAAACATTTCACTGACAAATTCGACGCATATGAAACAGGTATTCAGTGGTATTACAAGCAGGATGAACACGGATGACCACACTATGAAGGCGATAGCAGGAAAAGGAGCTTTCTCTCCAGGCTGCTATGGCGAACAGGTTGGATGGAATTCACACAAGAATCACGTCAAGCCTTTGCCCATGAGGAGAGTTGGGCCTGTCACAGACCGTTCAGAAAGGAATCCTCTGGATTTGTTGGTTTGTGGAGGTGGGAGCATTTCTCCCTTCAGCCATTCCAGAGGGCCTATTGCTTAGTGGGAGTTGGAATCTTGAAGTGGTTTCTAATCGTTACCTGAATCATCAGGAAGGACTCTTACTATTCTCTTTTCCTTCTTCCTTTTCTTTTTCTTCTCATCATGTTGTGGCTCAAGGCTTTTTAGAAGATCTGCTCTGATTTCAGAACCTGTACATAATCTTTCTCAATGTTTGTTTTTCTCTTTTGACTGGTTGAATCACATTCATCTTTGATCTCTCACCAACCAGAAATTCCTCTTCTTTTGACTCATTCATTTCCTTTACCAGGAAATATGGAAAGGAACCTCTGTATTATCATGTCTAAACCTTACGTGGTTTTCTGTTTTCTTTTCATTTAATCTTTAAGTTGCTCTCAACTGTGTTTTAGATTTACAATGCTTGGTTTAAAACTATTTCCAACAGAGAATGATATTTATTATTTAGTAAGTCCTTTTATTCCGTATCATAACTTTAACCTTGTAGCCTTAATAGCCTTATATTTTTCCGGATTGAGGACTCAGTACTTTATAGTTATCTAGAAATCTATAATTCTTTTCTTTCCTTCTTTCCTTCCTTTCTTCTTTCTTTCTTTCTTTGGGTTTTATTTATTTGACAAAGAGAGAAAGCACAAGCAGGGGGAGTGGCAGGCAGGGGGAGAGGAGTCCAAAGCAGGGCTCAATCTCAGGACCCCAGGATCACAACCTGAGCCCAAGACAGATGTTTAACTGACTGAGTCACCCCAGTGCCCCTCTTTACTTTTCTTTATAAACTTATTTTGTTATATAAACTCATACAACCATTTTGGATAATTTCTCTTTTTTCACTTAGAAAGTCTTTTGGACCATTGTGGGTTTTTTTTTTTTTAAGATTTTATTTATTTATTTGACAGCGATCACAAGTAGGCAGAGAGGCAGGCAGAGAGAGAGGAGGAAGCAGGGTCCCTGCCGAGCAGAAAGCCCAATGCGGGGCTCGATCCCAGGGCCCCGAGATCATGATCTGAGCCGAAGGCAGAGGCTCAACCCACTGAGCCACCCAGGTGCCCTGACCATTGTGTTTCTTATAGTAACATTAGTTTTGCTATTGTTACAGAAACTCTCTAAAGAGCAAATAGTGGATGCCTGTGCTCTGACCTCCAGTTTTCCTGAAGAGAGAATGTACATTCTGTATCTGAAGTGTCACTCCAGCCGCACCTGGCTGGCTCAGTGTACTGGGCACCCGGCTCTTGGTCTGGCTCAAGTGGTGATCTCAAGGGTGGTGGGCTCAGCAGGTCATGATGGGGACCTGGAATCAAGTCCCACACTAGGTTCCCCACTCCACAGGGAGCCGGCTTTACCCTTTGCCTCTCTCTCTCTCTCTCTGTCTCTCATGAATAAATAAATGAAAATCTTTAAAAAAAATGTCACTCCAGGTCAACCTATCCTTTGAGATTTGGTTCCAATCCATTGTCCCATGTGCAGTGAGACACTCAGTCCTTCTGCATGTCTTAGGCAATCAGGAGACAGCATATTTCCAGTTCTCCTAGCCTCTTCTGGCCCTGGGTTCCTGCTTCTGCTGACTAGCTCAGTTCGTGGCTAAGCCACTGCCATGTGATGGTGTTATTACACACTCTGTACCCCACAAAGGACACGGTCCAGATCCTTCTTCTCTGCATTCCAAGGTTCTGTGTATAACATTCACTGAAGTTCAAGGCAATGGAGTTGTTTGATTAATTAAAAAGAAGTTTAAAGAATAACATCATTGAAATTAAATAAGTAATATTGCAGTGCTCAAAAAATCTTTGGTCCTTGGGAACTTTTTACTCTCTATCTGTTTTCACAGCTGCCTGGCTTGTGGTCCTCCTCTCTTTACTCTCCATCTTCCCTCTGGTCACAGCTCCATCCCCTCAAGTCTTGTTATTTCTTATCCTGAGAGTTTAATTATCTTGGTAAGTCCTACCTTTCACCAGGGCATCTCTTCAGGATCTCAGCTTATACCTAATGTTTCAGCTAGGTCTATTCACAACCAGGACATTTTCTTTCCCTATAAAGAACTCTAGCACCTATTGCCAGTCCTTCCTTCCTGCGTGCACATCCCTGGTCCCCCCTTCCAAATTACAGGACTTGAAACCAGAGAAAGCCCTCCCTTCTTTAGAATCAACTTTTTGCTATTCTCGTTATTTCAAATGTCTTGTCTCATTTTATTTAAAAAGATTTTTAATGTTCTACTCTTGCCTTATGTCAAAAATTCTTAGGAGAAAATTTTGAAAGCTATCTTGTTGTCAAATTTAATGCAAGTGAATATCAGTGAGTGAGAATTGAGCATGCATTATTTCAAAAGGCTTTACCCCATTGTTGCATTAAACTGTGTTCCTTTTTTCCTCTCCAGTGACTCAAAGTTATACGTTCTATTATTTATTTATTTATTCTATTTTTTTATGGCAAGGGTCAACCTAAGGGGAAAAATGTATATATACATATAAACCTAGTTCTTTATCATCATCGAGAATGAAAAAGTATGGGTAGTCCTTGGGCTCAATGAGAAATTTAACACACCTTTGCAATTCCCAGAAATTGTCGAAATAACCTGAAGTTTTAGTTCCAGATTATTATACATTATGCACTTTCAATTTCAAGAAGCCCCCTCATCTTTTCAAAGAAATATGTTAAATCTCACCATTTCATTAACAATTGTTTAGACCTAGCCATCTTTACCAAGTCTATTCGTTGCTATTCTTTCGTGTGGTATCTTCTCCTTTCTCTAATTCTTTATTTAAGGTGGAAAAACCCTCCATCCTCTGTCTTCCCTGGACCTCTAACACACCTAAGTCAGCGTCTCCTGCCTCTGCCAGCCCTGCTCTCGACACCCAGAAATGACAAGACATAACTGTTGCCAAACTTTCCCTAGTCCTCATGAACGTTGACGCTGGGTCCGAAGCTGACACAGGTCCTGGATTTGTCTCATTGATGTTTGCGGCCTGTCCTTGTCTGGCAGCCTGCTCTGATCCAGTGGGTCTCCGTCGGGGTCTGAGGGCAAGGCAGACCGGGTGGGCTTCTCATCCACCCGTTGGCTGGCATGCTAACATTTGCCATCACCCGGACTGTTTCTGGCACAAACAGCAAAACCCTAGTTCTCTATTGCATTATTTCAGGAGAAGTAGAAAGTAGCATTCGTGGGTTTAGGAGTCCAGTAGCTCGAGGTTTGTTCGTTGAACAAGTATTTGTATTCATCTTTCTGTTTTTCTCCCCGCCCGGCCCCCGCACGTGCATGCGCACGCACGCTCCCACACTCAGCCAAAGAGAGAAAGACCCAGTGTGGTCAGTAAAATCCTAGGGAGGCTAGTATCCAGAAATCCGTGTCAGAACAGTCCGAGCAACTACTTAACAAGACTTGTGTTTCTTACTTCCTGTGCTGAATCAGCCGTGGTCTCTGCCCTCCAGGAGCTCATAGTGTTGTCCGAGAGAGCCGACGGAAAGCAGAAAGGATGTGGAAAAGCTGCGTTCAGCTCCCCATGCCATCACTAGGAGTTGTGTGGGGTCCAGCAAGTCACTTAATTCCTCAGAGCTTTTATTTTTGATTTCTTCATTAAGATTTTTTCATTAATAGCCACATAGTTTGGCAATAAGAAAAATAGAAAAGGGTAAGAAACAAGGGTCTGCTGTCCAGGGCTATTACCCACTAGGGAGGCAAGACAAGCAGACGACATAATGTAAGAACATTGGTGTCCTATGTGACAAATGACCCTCTATGGTACTCCTGTGAGGTCAGAAAATACACAAAATAGTGGGTGAGGAGAGAGATGTTGTTTAACATCAAATGAGCTCAAAAATACACTGTTTAGTCCTTGTTTTGATATCTGATCTCAGTTTTAATACAGCAGGTGGGACACAAAATTGGCAAGAGAGGGAAAGGAGAGTTCTGGGACAGGTGGGGTAGCTGCTTGGGCAGCTGGCCAGTGTCTTGTAGCTGCACTCATCCCCAAACAGAACAGTCTGCGATCAGATAGGATATGTCCCCACCTCATACGGTGTCTTCCATATGTCTCAAAATATTGCCAGCCTTAAGAAATGATGTAGCAGAGCAAATAAAAAGTGAGGAAAAGAGAGATTACCCAGGACAAACAAGAAGGATGGAGGCCAGCTGTTCTCCATTCTTCCCAGGACAAAGAGTTCCGTCCTCTGATCTGTCCCAGAGCATTATCTTACTGCACTTAGCACTTTCTACCTTGGATTGCAGTTATTTATGTACAAGGCTTATCTTCCCAATTGAACTGCAAGCGTGTGGAGCCCAGAGCCTGCCTCTTTTGCCTTAGATCCCCTCAGAGTGGGCCTCCCACCTACCAGGAATCCAGTGACCGTGCGTTAAGGGCACAGAAGGGCTAGAAATGGCAGTGGTAGGGATTTAAATCACATCAAGTTAAGGACCGTTTTCGTGAGAGTTGTTGAGTCAGGGAATACTTTGCTGAGGGAAAGTTATCTGCTTCTCTAGAGGTCTTTAAAAAAGTAAATAACATAGTCTCATCCATTTGAAATGATTTAAATATGGTCTTGCATGTGGCCAGAGGGAGAGAGCAGCTGAGCTCTCGGGATTCCTTCCAGAGCTCAGAGCTCTTATTCCGTGGTGGGAAACAACAGCTTTTTCTTCTTGCTTCTTCATTCTCTCTCTTCTCCAGCTTCCTGGTCAACCACCTGAGAGTGATAAATGAGTGGTAGGACTTGTACGTCTTGTCCTGTCCTGAAGGTCTCCTCTTACCTGGAAGAGAGAGATCTGGGCTGGGGATTACTCACCTGAACAAGGTCCAGCCCTTATCTGACGCCATGGACCATCTCTTTCTGCCTACTGTGATGACTGTGCATGTAGGAGGCAATCAGATGGCGGGGCTGCCTCCCTCATCTGTCTGGGAAGGGATGGAGGATGATAATAATGTGAATGTTTTTTTGGATGGGTTGTCCTCTGGAAATCTTCCAAATGGGGACTCTAACCTTGGCAGGAAGATCTCTCTGATGGGACTTGGACGTAGCCCCTCATGTCAGCCATCACATACGGGCAGCCTGGGAAGCTTTTCCCCTTTCTAGCTCCCAACCTGTGGCACTGAGAATAAAGAGATTTCTGAGATGAGAACTGCATTCTTCCATTTGACAGTGAAATCATGTTACTCTACCTGAAAGGAACTCTACCTCCTAGGTCTAATTTTCCAACAGTTTCCCCCGCCCCCCAACAGTTTTGGAATTAGATGTTCAAGGACCATTGAAAATGCATCTTTCTATTTTTGATTTCTCATTTCACTTGGGCTCTAGAGATTCCTTGTTTGCTTCTATTTCTTGGAATTTCCTTTTGAAAAATGATAGTAAAGGGTGGAGAACTGTTGGAGGTTTGATGAAACCAGGTTCTTCAAGAAAGAGGAGAGCAGTGGTTCAACATGGCTATTGGGCTCTTGTTCTGGGTTATTAGAAGCTGGGGATAACATCTGTATCTCATTGCCTGTCCTTTAGCTCCAGATCTCCACTGGGGAAAAGGCAGCAAGTTTTTTAGAGGTGGGCTTCCATATTTCAATAAGCTACTTGGGGGAGTCCTTGTGAGTCATAGAAAGACAGGATATTCAATATACATATTCTGGGAGTTAACTGTATTGACCTCTGCTCTCCAGTATGGTGTCATTAGCCCCATGTGGTTACTGAGCATTTGAAATGGGGTTAGTCTGAACTGAGATAGCCTGTGAGTGTAAAATACACACCACAGTTCCAAAGTCTTAATATAAATAAAGGATGTGAAAGAGCTCAATGATATGCTTCATTGATTATATGATGAAATGATAGTATGTTAGATATAGTGGATCCAATAAAATATACCACTAAACTGAATTTCACCTGCTTTTTAGTTTTCTTAGTATGGCTACTAGAATATTTAAAAATATGTATGTGGGGCACCTGGGTGGCTCAGTGGGTTAAAGCCTCTGCCTTTGGCTCTGATCGTGATCTCAGGGTCTTGGGATCAACCCTGGCATCGGGCTCTCTGGTCAGCAGGGAGCCTGCTTCCCTTCCTCTCTCTCTGCCTACTTGTGATCTCTGTCTGTCAAATAAATAAATAAAAATCTTAAAAGATAATAAAATAAAATAAAAATACATATGTGGCTTGGGGCACCTGGTGGCACAGTGAGTTAAGTGTTGAACTCTTGGTTTCAGCTCAGGGTCATGAGATCGAGTCCCATGTTGGGCTCTGTGCTCAGTGTGGAGTCTGCTTGAGAATCTCTCTCCCCTCTCCCTCTGCCCCCCGTGCTCATGCACTTGAGCTTTCTCTCTCTCTCTCTCTAAAATAAGTAAATAAATCTTTTAAAAAATACATATGTGGCTCGAATTATATTTCTATTGGATGGTGCTGCTCTAGACATAGCATTGGAAAGCAATGGGGATGATCCTCCTTACCAGATTTTCTCCTTTACTCTATTTTCTGTAAGCACTAAAATTGTCCAATTTTGGCAAAGATGTGTCTTCTTAAAAGGAATACATAACATTCTCCATGTCTCTTATTTTTCCAACCAGATTATAAGTATCCTGAGGGGCTTTAAGTGATAGAGTCAACAAAACCATAATGAGTGGTAACGTGGCTTGAGTATGGTGCTGCATTCTGGGATTGCAACATTGAATACGATCTGGCCACTGCCCCTAGGGAAGCTGTTGTCTGGAGATAAGGCAGGAAAGTCCACAGAGGCTGAAATCAAATTCAGGTAGTGCTGTGGTAGAATCTAGCTCAGGGAGTTCCATCGAATCACCTATTTCTATAATTGTCCCAGCTCTACTCAAGCATTTTTATGTATTACTTGTTTTTATCACACAGATAAAAGATAGTCATTGAAAAAAAAAAAAGAAAAAAGTAAGAAAGAACAAGGAAATACAGATAAAACAAAAACACAAAGTTCCTGGTTGCACTGGTACCCTTGGGTATAATCCTTTCCAGTAATAAGGCTTTAAAGTGTCAGAACTCATACTCAGATTAGGCAGAGCAAAAAGGGAACTTGTGGCTTTTCAATCACTGGATCCAAAGATTCAAGCAATTATCAACTGTCTATCTGTCCATCCCTCTCCATCTTTCATTTGTGGATTTTTTTCTGTGCTGGCTTCATTCTCAGGCAGACAGACTTTCTGCTTGTCCTGGAAAGATAGACCCTGTCAGTTCAGGCTTATATGATCCTCTGTGCCTGAAATTTCAGTTGAGGAAAAAGAGAGAAATTGAGAGAAAGAATGGATCAATCATTGTATTCAAGAAAGATGACACCAGGGCGCCTGGGTGGCTCAGTCGGTTAAGTGTCTGCCTATGGCTCAGATCATGATCCCGGGACACCGGGATCAAGGCCCGAATTGGGCTCCTTGCTCATCAGGGAGTCTGCTTCTCCTTCTGACCCTCCCTCCTCTCATGCTCTCTCTCTCAAATAAATAAATAAAATCTTTTGAAAGAAAGAAAGAAAGGAAGGAAGGAAGGAAGGAAGAAAGGAAGATCTGCAACTGGTCCACTCGGCAAAACTCATCTACTGCACATAGGAAAAGGACATTTTTCCACAAAGAGTCAGAAAAAAGCATTTGTCTATTTACTGCTTGTCTACCTACCTCCCAACCTACTTTTTTAACTGGCATAATAAACTCTTTCGGGTGGTGGGGGTGAGGGAAGTAGAAAGTATCTAACATTTCTTAATTTAACAATGCAGACCCATTTACTGAAAGGGGCAAGACCAAAACCAGCTTAATAGAAGAGATATCCTTACTTCAATGTAACACTAGAGTGCTTTGTCCAAGAAAAATATTATTCCCTTTGGTGAGGTGTGATTAACTCTTCTTAGTTGACATTTCTAGTAAGGAAATCAGTGTGGCTCTTTCTGGTGGGGAGACCAAGTGGACATTCAGCCTCAACATTCACCTCAGATCACAGTATGAGGCCCATCTCACCCCACCCCAACCTCATCTGACACAAGAGATCGGCCCCAAGTTTTAGCCCAGGCAGGAGGTGCTGCTTGATTTTGCTGGATGCAGGAAGAACTTAGGGGCAGAACCTCCTCTTTCTGATGGAGGGAGGAGGAGTGCTTCTCTCCAAGGGAGGGATTAGGGTGGGGTAGGGGCACAGGGCTGATAGACCTAAAGAATGAGCTAGAACTGGGGATGGGGATCAGAAGAAACTGTCCAGGAGGAAGAGAGCATTTTGAGGGTCCACTCTTATTGCAAAGACCTAAGTCTAGCAAGGTCTCTGTTTTGTACAAGGGAACAATGACATTAGCTAGCATAACATTCCACTTTTGTTCCTCCTGTATTTTTCTATGGGTTCAAGGTGGACCTGGCCCTATAGTAGCACCATTCTTACCTGACTAGGCAGGGTCTGGGAAAGGGAAGAGCCAGATCTGTCCTTATTCTCTTTGGGGGAATCTGATGGAGAAGGGATGTCAGTCCTAAGAGCAAGGAAGTTCAGAGACCCATGCGGCAGCAATGGCTGGGAAGACTGTCTAGGTTGGAGAGACAGTGAGAGAATGAATCCCTTGATCTGCACCCCTTTTCTGCTAAAAGGATTAGTGAGATATACCTTTCAACCAATAAAGGAAAGGTTTTGACATTTCCATACGTACAATCTTTGTTACCCAGAAACTCAGCCGCATCTCCCTATAGATACTGGTCCTGCACTTGGGTCTGTTTCATGCTTTTAGAGAAACTGGCCATTTCGAACAGAGGGGGGCTGGGCTGGTAAACACTGATGCTCTGGTGCCCTGAATGGTAATAGGTCTTAGACCTGTGAGTGGAGCTCAGAGCTGTCTCTGTGGCACTTTGTCAAGGCACCTCTCTCAGCCCCCTCTAGGATCCTTCTGGCTCCTGATAAAACAAAGACAACATGTTTAGGCTGCACAGAGGTCAAAGGACACAAAGAAATAACGGGTATGCACATGGAATAAGGAGCAACCTTTGTCTCTAAAACTGACATAGCATCTGTTAATCGGATCATGTAGAACACAGTTCTCAGACTAACATAGGACATGATAAAACTTGATTTACAGAACGATGTCCTTTGTAAAATAAACGATTGCAAAACACTCTGAATGTACAAAGTATTATATGGACGTATAATGATCATGGCGATTATTTTACAACTTAATTGTAGGAAAATGAAAGCAGAGCAGCTCAACGAATTCAAACATTTATCGGACTGTGTACTATGAGGGCGATAAAAAGGAGAGTTTGTAGCTTAATGTCACATTCTGTGATTGTTAAACCTACAGTCAGACTCCTCAGCATTTTTTAAGGAGAGAGTTACCAACTGATGTTGATTATGCAGATCATCAGTTTTAAGTGAATTATATTTTACATTCCATAAAAATAATCTTTTAAAGAAATGACAAATGTTACAGGCTGACATAGCCCCGGAGAGGACAGAGCTGATAAAATACATACATGGAGACTTGGATCTTTGCGATGTGTCTTTTCCCACGAATGGAACCTCGAAGCCTGTCCCCAAACTCAGCCCTGAGCACAGTTGTATTAGGAGCATCTCTTAAAAAAAAGAAATCCATATACTGCGATAATAAGATGATGTCAGCTTGGGCTTTGGAGTGGATTTCCTAAAGACGGTAATGCAGGCTGTACATTTTGTTAGGGATTATAAAACAATGGACACTTGCTCCATCCACAGAATTTCCCTGCTGATCCTGAGAGCTGCATGGAGTAAGTTGAATGTAAATGGAAATTTGAGTTTTATTGTACTTGGCTATCTAGTCTATTAAAGAACTAGCTTACACTGCCCGTACACTAGACATGACTTTGGCCTTGGGATTTTGATACCTTTGGTCCTTGGTTACAGTACTTCATACATAATAAACAGAGATTAGAGTTGTTTCCTATCATGAGATGAATAATATTTAACATAGCTATTCAACGTATCTGACTAGTAACCTTTGACCAAATCACTCAAATAATTCGATTTTTAAAATCAGGGTTCAACCTGCTTTGACGTGAGTTGATTCAATCACTGCCTCCAACTAGTTTTAAAATAGGCATTTAAGTATACGTGGCTTTCCTAACCTATAAGGAAGGTCAGTGCCCCAATAATCGTTCATATTTGTGGCTCAAATTTCCTCTCTCACAATCATTTTGCAACCTATCTGCACAGGGTTTACACCTTTGAGGTATAATCCTAAGTAATTTATCACTTTTTCTGAACGCTAAAATTAAATGGTTTAATTCTCAGGGGATTAGTTGAGAAAACATTTGCTGTTTCGGCCAAGCCTCTACAATCTACATTTCTCCAAGTTGTTAAAATGTCAAATTGAAAGAGGGTCAAGCAAAGTAACAATAAAGATCAAAGAGAGTAAACTATATTCTCTCCAGTTATTGCGATTTTTTTTTATCAGTCTCATTGATCCTGGATAATAAATGCACATTGCTGTAAGTTTCAGAAACTCAAGAAGATGTTAAGACCCTCAATTTTATGAATAAATGTATCACTAAAAAGAGGATTTTGCTGCAAGGTCAAGAGCTGGCTCTCTCTGAAAAAATCCTGGGCTTGCATTTTCACTCAGATCCTTGACGATTTCCAGACATTTAAAATAATCTATCTGTTAAAAGTATATTTGAAAAGCTAATGTCTATAGTTCAGTACAATTAACAAATTAATGAACTCCCTTTCCGTTTACCCTTGAATTATAATTGCTAATTGGTTAATCTAAGCGAAGCCTAGGGCCTTTATGGGAAGTGTTCGCGTTTGGAAGCATTGGTGGCTTGAATTTCCTCAACTGACACTCAAGACTTCTGAAATTTAAACATACTTGTAAAATCTAGGCATCTATTAACGACCATCAGTAGCTTGTCATCAAGGCCCAAATCTATTAGCAAAACAGATAAGCCGCCTTTGGAACTGAAAGGTAAATAGAAGAATTCATGAATATACTAATTGCTTTTTCGTGTTACAGCTGTTAGCTCAAATTTGGCCCCCAGCAATGAAGAGAAAAGTACGCGCGCGCCCGGGCGCATGCGCTTGTAGATACCACCTTGTAGATACTACCTCTGGGGAATTCACTCTTTCAGTTCTGAAAAATAATTTTATGTTAACAATTTTACTTTTTTTTTTTTTAAGATTTTATTTATTTATTTGAGAGAGAGTGCCGAGCCAGGGAGAGCACGGACCGAGGTCGGGGCAGGGGTGCAGGAGAGAGGGAGAAGCAGGCTCCCCGCTGAGCAGCGAGCCTGATGCTGGGCTGGACCCAGGACAATGGGATCATGACCCTAGTGGAAGGCAGATGCTTACTGGCTGAGCCACCCAGGCGCCCCAACAATTCTACTTTTATGTGTAATTTTTTTGCATAGACAGATCCCTTCCCAACTTATTCGAAAAGTCCCCCTTATTTCTTCTTAGTCATTTCCTCTTCTCTCCGACATGACCTTAAAACTCCCGCTCCCCCCCCCAACCCCCTCCCCCGCGCCCTGAAGCTCCTCCTCCCTCAGGGTTGCTGGTCTCCTCCCGGCCCCGCCCTGCACATCCCCACGAGGGCAGAGTCTGGTCCACCGCCAACTGCCATGCAGCTGTTGCCCGCCGAGCAGCGGCGAGGTCGTCCTGAGCAGGGAGTCCCGGACTGCTCTAGGGATGTCCTGTTGGTGACGGAGAAACAATCGCCCCCGACAGCCAGTCGGTAGGAGGCCCTGTGTTTCCATTCTCTTTGACCTGACATCAGCCTTGAGCCACCGGTGACCTTAAAAGGCTGAGCTGTAGGACGCCGCAGGCTCTCCCGAGAGCAGTTAGGAAGCTGCAGGACTCCCCTCATGGCGAGATTCGATTGCTCCAGCACATATCCATTTATGATTTTCCACGTCGGTAAAATGCGGGCAGTAGACACACGCAGCTGTTGCCGGAGCTCGGAGACGGGCACCCTGCTAGGTACTTAGGACAAAGGTCTCCTGCCGTTCCAGGACTGCACGGACTAGAAGGGAAGACGGTCACAAAGCCCCGCAGGGAGGCCGGCGCAGAGGGACGCACGTGCTGTCCAGGGCCCTTCCTCTGTGGGCTCGGCTGTGTGGTGCGCTCACAGCGGCCCTCCTCCACCGAGGTTCAGGGGACCGAGACTACGCCCACGCACATGCCTGAGGACCTGGGTTCTGGGGTCAGGAGCGCCAGCCCGAGGCTCCCAGAAGAGTGAGGGTTGATGAGGACCGGGCCTGGGGGAGCTTGGTGGAAAAGAAAAGAGAACGGAAAAGAAAAAAAGAATAGTAAGGAAACGAAAGAAAAGGGAAAAGAAAAGACTAGTAAAAGAAATAGGGGAAGGGAAGCGGGGAGGGGAAAAGAAAAGCGGTTGGTTACACACATTTTACACACACAGGGACAGGATTTTCTCACAAAAATAAATTCTTCTGAAACACAAACTACACAGCCCAGAGTGATTTTGTGGGATCTAAAGCTCTTGCAGAAGCATAAAGGGATAAAAGGGGGGGGTGGTCTCTGTTAATAGCTCCTGTTAATAGTTCCTGGTGCAGGCTCTCTTTTCCTATGTAAATTTAGGTAGTTGAGGGGGAAGCCGAGAGCTTTCCAGCATCTGCTGTGTTTGATTACCTTTAACTTGAAATAATCTTTATGCCCAAGTGGCTCATCTTGGGGCAGCCTGCCCTTGGCTCCTACGCTTAGAACATCTTAGGACCCATTTCCACTCGTGCAGAGCAAGACAATCTTCGGTCTTGTTTCTGTGTGTCACAATATAGGGTTTGGTAGGCACAGTGGATGTAACAAGCATTTTTTCTGACAACTTTCTCTAATGGTCTTTGTGTTATAGTTGATTGATACTGTATTGATTAAGGTGAACTTATCAGCATGTTTTATAGTCATTGGAGTGTTTTTATAATTTTGAGACACAGGATCGTTTTTTGCGAGGGGGTGTATACATCTCCTTACATAACGTGACTTCAGGAAGCATCGAGTCAATCCCAAGTAAGTCTAGATAAGTACTTTCTCCCGTATTTTAGCCGGCCTCCATCAGAGACAATTATCCTTTTCTCCTTGAGATAGAGCCCATTTTTGCTCAAGAGGCCTTCATTCTCAGAGACTGTACCATCACTAAAGAATTTTAAGTGTTCTGTTGGACTGTTGGATACTACTTGAAGAGACACGTGTTCATCTCCGCAGTGCACCTGTTCCTATGGTGGCCTTCCTCGCCACTCAGCTCAGTTAAGAGCACTACCTAAGGACGGCTCCTCTCTCCTGCTTCTTCAGAATAGCAAAAATAGCTTGTATGTACCAAGGGCTTATCAAGAGCCCAAGCTGTCCTAAGCATTTTTATGTGAATGATCTCATCTCATCCATAAAGCCATCCTGGGAGGGAGACCGAAGACAAAATGGAGGCTTCGAGAGACGGAGGCATTTGCCCAAGGCCGCCCGGTGGGGAAATAGAGGTGAGAGTCAAGCCCAGGCAATCCAACGGCAGGGTCTGAATGCTTCACATCTGTTATGAACACGGTGACTTTTGCAAGATTTCTGTCAGTTAGGTCCAAATGAAAGCAAGGTGAGGCTCTGGGTGACTGAACTAAAAGGGCCTTGAGAAATTACCATATGACAGTTGCCCGTCATATGTGTTTTTCGCTGTGACACATAGACATGTACATGTAGGCATGGACCCAGGAGTAACGAGGAGTCTTGATTGAAGAATATACCTGACTAGATGTAAATAGCATTCATTGAAGGGGACGTCTTCCTGATAAGACTCTTAAAGGATGCCCCCAATTTTGGATATTGGGAATCTTTTGGAGCCTTGTGTCTGTACGCGTGAGCGCATGCACACTTCCGTGAGGCTAATTCTTTTTCTTGCCGCTGTGGTACCATCCCCACAAACCCATGATTCACAACAGGAATTTAGCTTGGAACTTCTGCTATGTAAGCAGCTGCAGATACTTCAAATACCATTGTACATGTGATCCAGGACTTGCTATAAATTTGCCCCTAAAAATAAAGTAACAAGTGACTGAGCAGCAATAGGAATTAATCACTGCAGTGCGTGAATGGAATGTGCTAGGCTCTACCTCAAAATCCTTTTATAAAAAGATTGGTAGAATTAAAATCCCAAAGAAACAGCCAAGGATGCTATCTTTGAGCAAATGTGCTGGAAAATTTTGGAGAGAAGTTATTCTTTTTTTTTTTTTTTTTTTTTTTTTTGTAGGAGAGACATAGTGAAAAAGGGTTTCCACACCTTCTACATCACTGGGAATAAGATAATATTATTACATCACTGAAGAATTTGTCATGCAAAGGAATTTAAATTGGATTCTCTTGGTACACTGGGATTTTTTGAAGGCTGAGGGGATAATCAAGCTTCTCAATTAAGCTGTCTGCCATGATGGGAAATAACACTGAAAACTTCTACTATAATTTGTAGCAAAGATTATCTTGGTGGTTCAGAAGTGTGAAGAACCATTTGAAAAACCCAGACATCTCAAACTTTCAAAATTAGACTTGAATGGTTGAATTCTTTACAAGGCAATAAACCAGCCAACCAAAGGAAAAAAAAAATTATGACTTCTCGAAGTCTACCTTTTTCCTGTGACTCTAATACAGTATCCAAATCCAACAGCTTTTATTCCTGTTACTCCTAATACTGTCTCAAAAAGAAGGAGAATGAGTAGGAAAGAACGAAGGAAGGAGGGAAGGAAGAGAAGAAGGGGGGAAAGGAGGAAAGAAAGAAAGACAGACAGTACTAGCTAGAAGAAGAAAAAAGAAAATCCATAGAAACCAGCACTTTATAAAAGGTCACTAAGCAGACAGTTCATAAAGGCCTCTGTGATGATGAGTACACTACAGGTAACAAAGTGTTTAGGTCATCTGAAAGAGAATTTGATTAAAAATCAATTTTTGGACATGGGAAAGTGAAAGAGATTTTTTAAACCCACTTGAATTACCGAAGATGAAAGGTTAAAAGCTTTAAAGACCAAAAACTGCATTAGCAACTGAACAGTAAATACCATCAACAGAGACACAGAAGAATTAGCAAAACAAATATTAAATGAGGAGGGGAAAAAAGAATTCATTTCAAAAGCCAAAAACATTTCTTTTCTTTGTATTCCAAAATTGATTTTGCAGTTTTAGATGAAAGGACTAATGGTTAATTTCTATGTAATGCTTTCTAAACAAGTACACGAAATCACTTTCTGCTCCAAAGGGA